>JASAMZ010010580.1:0-15453 GCA_030248115.1 Linhomoeus sp. GSCO2_2
CCGAATATTAACCTACCTAGGTACTGCAGGGTGGCTAAGCGTCGAAGCCGTGAGGGTTATGTGGCAGTAGGAATCGAGATCCAAAGTAGCCTTCTCTCCCCGAGAAGCGGCGCATGGGGAATTTTTCAAACTCGCTCCGTGCGCAGCCTTCAAAATTTTGAATTTCTCGACGCCACTTGGCAGTATGCATCACCCATGGGTTGGGCAACTTTCTGTCTCACAGATTTTTGAATTTCGCTTTTGTTCGTTCTTTACGGACATTTTTGTAAAATGGCCGTTGGCGCCTAGTCGCCGACTAGTGACAGCTTTTGAATCTCGATGTCGGTGTGTGTACAGGGTGGAGGGCCGGTTCTTGCGGCGTTTAGTAGAGGACACTTTGGGCTTTCAATCGCTGCCGCGACCGGCCCCCAATCGTTTCTCGTTGGCGAGATACGGCGCCGGAAAGAAAAAAAAGTTTCGAAAAAAATCGCTCGAAAAACGGGTTTTGGACAGAAGAGCAACTTATTGCGCAAGAACGGTACAAGATAGGAAGAAGCGATGTTAAACAAAGTTGTAGAGCTGACAACGGGCAATTCGCGAAAAGAAACCACTTCGCTCTAGCTGGTCCCAATCTCGAGATATAAGCCTTTGAAGAGTGCGCCAAAAACGGCGAAATTTTCGATTTTCCGGTTTTTCGCCGAAAACTCAAAATTGTGACCCGCTAGAGTGAAAATAACGCCGGAATATGAAATTTCTACCTTTTTTACATATATGTCAAAAGGTCCCACAAAAAAATTCCTATCGGCGCGAAATCGGCGGGGGTGGCACATTTTTGCCCTCTCCAAAGTCAACTGCAGCTGAGGAAGTGCGCCCCCCCCCCCTGGTCGTGTCCAACCTGTTGATGATGCTCTTCTTCTGGTGCCCCTTCGTGGATGCGGTCGCCGCGCTGTGCTTGATTCCCAGCTACCGAAATGCCGCGATGGCGCTATTCTGCGAAAGCAACAAAGTTCAGCCGTTCAGTAACCAATTTGTCAATAGCGCAGTTGTGCAAAGAAGGTCGTCGACGCAGCGTCGCTGAATGAAAGTGGGGCTCTCGCGAAAGGCAGTGAACTGTTTAACTCCTGAAAGCGATTCTGTGTAGGTTGTTGGAAGCAGTTGGTCGCAGTGTTTCTCTCATCTCCACTCCCCCCCCCCCGCCCCCTCGTTCGTTATCCTTGCCGATTGTGCAATGTTGGGAATGGCACCATTGGTGGTGACTAGCGACTGCGATTCGGTGTGTACACGCTGATCGACATGATTTTAAATGCATAGGTATTTAATTTAAGGTTGCACATATCGACCGATCGGATACAACATTGGCCTCTTTGGCGATGGAGAAGGGAATAGAAATTTTGATGTTGTAGTTGCGTTGCCGTCCAGTTTACATACTGTGGGACCAAACGGTGGTGTTACAACGCCCGTTCTATTTCCGCACGGCACTCCTACATGGTACGGTGTATACATTCGGGTGCAATGCACACAAAAGGGAACGGAAAGGGGGCCGTTTTGCTGCGATCTAGGCGCGCGTGTTGAGCTGTAGTCTCAGCAGTGTGAATGAAACCTAGCACAGTAAGGCACATAGATTCTTCGGCAGCTAACGTCACTGCTAACTGGAATGGTTCCCACGAGAATTGAGCCTGAGAAAGCGCTGAACGCTCTAGGTGAGATTTATAATGCCTACATAGGTAGCATACACCAATAAGAATATAGCGATGTCAACGTTCCACTGACAGGAGTATGGGGCCGCTACCAAATCTTTGTTTACACCGTTTGCAATACCGTTTGGTACTTTGGAGTTTACCAGATGATGGTCACGGCGTTCATCAATGAGACGCCGGATTTCACTTGTGTTCCTGGTAATAGTGAATTACTGATGTCAAACGCAACCTTTGACAATGCCTGTTATGGCAACGCCACAAACGAAAGTGAGTGGTGTGGATCCAACGGAAGCAAGCACTATCTCTTCTCAACTGAAGACGTTGGACCAACAATCGTCAGCGAGGTATGTGAAACGACGACCACATCGACGACGACGACCTCGATGATGACACTGAATACGTGACACCGACGACGACGACCTCGATGATGACACTGAATACGATGACACCGACGACGACGACCTCGATGATGACACTGAATACGATACACCGACGACGACGACCTCGATGATGACACAGAATACGATGACACCGACGACGACGACCTCGATGATGACACTGAATACGATGACACCGACGACGACGACGACCACAACAACAACAACGACCACAACGACGACGACGACGACGACGATACTCGTTCAGTTCAATCTGGTCTGCGACGAAAAGCTCCACGCTTCATACGCGGGTTCTGCGTTCATGGTTGGAATAATGGTCGGAGA
Source organism: Linhomoeus sp. GSCO2_2 (assembly GCA_030248115.1). Lineage (NCBI taxonomy): Eukaryota > Metazoa > Nematoda > Chromadorea > Monhysterida > Linhomoeidae > Linhomoeus > Linhomoeus sp. GSCO2_2. The sequence continues at coordinate 2,399 of JASAMZ010010580.1, forward strand.
GCTGTTCATCGTCCAGGCGGCCGACAGATTTGGCAGACGGATTTTGCTCATTGCAAGCTCTCTGTTGATGGGTGTTTCTGGCATAGTTGCAGCGGCAGCACCGTCATTTTCTGTCTTTGTAGTGTTTCGGTTGCTGTCTGGAGGATTCTATGGGGTGAATTAATGACCTGATCTATTCAAGAGCTTAACAATGAATAAATCTGTCTCTGACTCCAATTTAGGCCACTTACAGCCTGGGATGGATACTGGGTTGCGAATGCGTGTCGTTGGAACTGCGAGCATATGGCACCATTTTGATGGGGTTCTTCTGGACGCTGGGCTACTGCATGCTTGGAGTGTTGGCCTACCTGATTCCAAACTGGCGGTGGCTTCTCTTCACTTGTTCCATTCAATGCGCGGCCTGCGTTCTCTTTGTGTGGTGAGTGGGACTGCACAATATTTGACGGAAATCCAGATTTAAAGCGCTTTCATAGAAACCATGTTATTGTCGTTTCAGCTTCCTCCCAGAGGGCCTTCACTGGTTGGCGGCCACGAATCGCCGCCGGCGCACCGAAAGGTGGATCGAGCGCGCCGCGCGAATCAACAACGTACACGTCAACCTAGACGATTGTTTGGAATGCGAAAGCGACGAGTCTGATCTTGGGATTGAAATAAAGAAGAGAACACTTCTGGACGTCTTGAAGACGCCGGTTCTTATCTAGTATCTACTCGCCGTGACGTATTGGTGGTATGGTATAGTGGTTTAGTGATGCAGTTGTCTGATTACTGTAGAAAATAACAGGAACGGTACTTGCAGGTTCTGCGACCTCTTCGTCTATTATGGCCTATCTCTGTTTAGCACCAAACTGGCGGGAGATCGATTTGTCAATTTCATTCTGTCCGGGTTGGTGGAAATACCCAGCTACATTCTTAGCGCGCCTCTAATGAACAGGTACACGCTCGCGGCACCATTCGAAGTGCGATACATAGATGACTGCCAATTTCAATGGTTCCATTTCAGGCTCGGTCGTCGTTTAGTGGTCTGCGTTTCGCACGCCCTCGCGGGTTGCGCCCTGTTGACTTTGATGCTGGTTCCGGAAACGACAGGTCACCTAGAGTAACAGTTCAAACTTATGACTGTTTGCACAACATTAAACAATAAGGACCTACTTCTTTTCAGCCTCAGGAATAAGTCTACACACGGTCACTCTTTGTCTATGGTTGGTCGGCAAATTCGCCATCTCTCTCGCTTTCTGCTCGATCTACGTTTACGGGGCGGAAATATTCCCTTCGACTGTCAGAAGCTCCGCTTTGTCGTTCTGCTTCATTCTTTCCAAATTCGGCGGCATTCTGGCGCCGTTTGCAGCGGATACTGTGAGTTTCCACTTCTAAGTGCTGATTTCGCGCGATTTCACATTTGGACAGACAAACTACCGTATCCAGGCCGCGTCCAGCCCCTTCCTGGCTCACTCGTTGTTCGGATCAGCGTCCATACTAGCTGCAGTCGTGACGACATTTATGCCGGAAACACTCCATAAACATCTACCAGAGGATATTGATGATGCCAAACCTGGAGGGCTGTGCGTCTTTCTTTGGCCTGGCACGGTCGAGAGTCAAAAGCCGCTTGGGGAAGAAAAGACAAGACTTAGGGAAAGTAATGAACTGGCCAAGTTGCCACCAATAGAACTAAAAGAGACTACGCCGCTGAAGTGAAGTAGTCAGAATCGGAATGCGACCTTTGCTCAAGAAGTTTAGGATACGCGGCGTAAAATGCGGCGAGGTTGGCACTGTCGCGGTGCTCGTGCGTTGACGAACGCTGTGCAAAGTGTGCTGTTGTCTACACTGTACGTGGTGTACTGTAATCTACAGCACCTATATGTGATTTTGGTTTTGCGAATATGGAGTTCCCTCTGTTTGTGTTGGTTCGGAGGTAACAAATCCAGCGATGAACTGTGTCGTCGTCCCCACAATGATATCGAGTAGAGCGCGCTAGCGTGGGCGAACCGCGCTTCGTCTAAGAGGAAGAAACGAATGTGTTGTGAAAGCACATACCGTAAATACTCCAATAAGCCCCCCTCTTCATCTCCGCCTTGTAGAGCATGCTGTCGAAGTTGAAGAAGGGGAGGGGGGCTTATCAGAGTATTTACGGTTGCCTTGTGCATAGAACTAACCGTAAATACTCCAATAAGCCCCCCTCTTCATCTCCGCCTTGTAGAGCATGCTGTCGAAGTTGAAGAAGGGGAGGGGGGCTTATCAGAGTATTTACGGTAATAGCCTAGGTACTTTCGGCCCATTAACCGAGCCTCGAAGCTGGCAAGCACCTCAGAAGCTACTTCGTTCGAGATCGAAGCTTTTGTACTTTTGTGCTCTCGCCCTCGACTTCCGCCGACGCTCGCCACCTGAATGTTCCATGCAGATATGTACTTGTTGAGTGCAGGAAGTGCACAGGTGGGCGCACTTCTAAAACCCGAAAGTTCACGACTGAGGTTGCTTGGAAACGCTGCGTTCGGCTGAGGCCAACGAGCCTTCGAATCCCCACTTTGTGTGCACCTACCCTACACACGAATACGCAAAGAGAAGCATCGTAACCATCGGAGATGTCTTTGGGAGACGTCGGTTGGGTCGACTGGGCCATGTTGGCAGCCTTCGTTGTCTCCAGCACACTCTACGTGGCCGTGCTGGCGACCATCCTGCGCTACAGGTTTTGAATGAACCAACAATGTCGATAATTCAATTGGGCAACGCGATATTGCGCCATTTTCATCCATCCATTGTTAGGCACCAGGCGCCTTTCAACGGCAGCTTCTTCACCCTCTCCTTCAATCTGGGCATTCTGGATCTCATCCATCTGACTGTGGACTGGGCTCTGGCCAAGCTGCCCTCTTATGGCTGGCTGGGCAGCCACAAGCTGGTCATGAGCAGTCCAGGAGTCTTCTCCAAGGCCAACAGCCTGTTCTGGTGGCACGTGGGCCTGGCTCAGACGCTGGGCGTCCTCTCCTTGGCAGTTAACAGGCTCATGCTCATCGGCTACAATAAGGTTTGGACTGGCCCAGTAGTTTCTGAAGATTGCACACTCTCCAGAGCTCCGTCCCCCCCCCCCCCCCACCACTCTTTCCCATGTGCAGACTGTCCAAGCCATTATAGCTCCCTCCCCTCCATATGGTAGTTTGAAGTAGCTGACCCGACTCTGATTTGAACGAACGCCATATCAAGTTGCACTTGCAGGACTGGAGCAAGGGTGTCGTGACAGGGGTCTTGGTCCTCACCTGGGCCTTCCCAGTGGCTGTGGTGGCGCCCCAGTTGTTGCTCGATTACAGCTACGCTACGCTGAACAACGCGAGCGGTGGAGTGATCGCCACCTGGAAGCAGCCCCTCTGGGAGGTTTGCACCGAGTGTTCCAGTGCCCATTTGTTGCACAATACATGACGAGTTTTGCTATTCTTTTGCTCAGTGGCTCTACTACTTGACCTGCGGCTGGTGGTGTGGCCTGATCGCCGTCGCATGCGGCATCTGCTACGGCATCCTCTTCTTTCGAGTGCGCCGCCAGACGGTTAAAGAGGCAGTGGGGACCAAGACATCCAAGTCTAGCAAGGCCGAATTCAAACTCATCTGGGTCGGCGTCGCCCTCTTTGTCATGCAGGTCATGGGCATGGAGACGCGGAGTAGTGGCGTAGCGTGACGTGGTGTGGCGTGACGTGGCGTGGAATAGCTTGGCATGGCGTGGCGTAGCGTCCGCACAGCGTAGCGTTGCGTGGCGTGGGGTGGCATTGCGCTGCGTTGCGTACCCCAGCGAGCCGTGCGTGGCGTGATGGTGTGTGTTGTGGCCTGGCCTGTCACGGTGCGTCTACCCATTGCATCTTCACATCTCTCAGCAATTAACCTCGTTGCCAGTTCAGGCCCTGTACTCCGCCTACTGCAGCGCCGTGGCCCTGGCGCTAGGGTCTAAGGAAGCCAGGCCGGCTCTGCTGACGGCGCAGGTGGTCATCCCAGACGCCTACAGCTGGGTCAATCCTTACTTGCTGCTGGCGTGCAGCGCCAAGCTGCGCAGCCATCTGAAGGCGCTGCTCCTCTGCTCCGACACAGAAGACGAAGTCGCAGCTGCCACTACTGCCTTTCCACCACAGCATACCCGGCGCCAACACAAGGACCAACACCCGCAACAGCAAGTCGGCCACACCAATGGCCCCAAGGGTCCCAGAGTGGCCTGGCCCAGCCCCAAAGCCTGCCAGCGATCGGAGTAGACCGGAAATTGGCTGGCGAAAGCGCCAGTGAGTCGTTCCAGTCGGCTATGGGTACGTGTAGGCCCAAATTCGCGGCAACGTGTACACATTACACATGTACCTACCGAACCACGATACTGTGATGTACTCTCATAAAACGTGGTTGTGGATATCCGTGTTTCTTTGTTTCGTCGTGTTGTGGTCAAAGACAACTTTAAGCCGGGTCACTAAGCATCTACAGCTTCTCACTGTGTACAGAAATACCTTGGTACCTACACCTACTGTGCACGTTCGGCACCGAAGGGTAGAGTTCTAGGAATAAGCCGAGCAACCTCGCGGTACGGTAGGAGGGGTACACATCGAACGACTCGCCAATTCAGACCTACTCGGGTCATTCAATGACCACGACTCTACTACAGGCTGCAGTGAACGATCACCCACTCCGTTACTTCCTTGTTTAGTGAACAGACCTGAAATTTTGTTCTATATCGGACCTGCATAGACCGTCGCAGACCAAACAGAAGTGTAACCTACATTACCATGTAGGAAAAACAAGGTGGACATCTGCATACAAGCAAAACAAGCGGCGACTCTGTCAACTTGCAGGCCGCCTCTGATCCCTGCGGCCTCAAAGAGAAACTTGACTGAATAAACAGTACAAAACCTAAAAATGTTTTGAAACCCATTGATATACAGCTACCGCCAAGCAGTTTGCTCAGTCGACAGCTTCCGTTCGAAACGAAGAAAGAGCTCAAAGAGAAAATATCTTAAAGGACAACTCCAAGAGAGCAAAACAAACTTCCTACGCTCTCAAAGAAATTGCTTCCGAAGTAGACGCAATGACCGGGTAAGCTGTTCAGTGGGCTGTAGAAGGCCAACTTCAGTTACCAAATAGATGAACTCACAAATCAACTAGGCGTCATTTTGTGCAAAATTTCCAATTTCTCGCCGAATGATATGCAGATTGGCAAAATTCTACAGCTGTCATGCTAAGGGTTTTTTTTTAAAGGGTGGGGTGGGGGGGCGATAACTCTGCGGGGGGGCGAGTTTTATTACCGCCCCCCCGGCCCGGGCGCCCGGCCCCCTATTTGTTACGAAGTAGGACTTCTCAAGAATTTCTCTGCGACTAACTATTCTAATAACGCTTAAATTGCAGAAAGTCAGCTTGGCTAATCGTCGTCGTGATGACGGCGGTCGAGGGACACATGCAGACCTCTGGCGTAGATGGCTCGATGGCGAACTGTGACACCAGACTGCCTGGGATGGTGAGCGTCGCCTGCGACGAAGACAAGTGCTACGTCGGAGACCACAATCTGGGTAGGCCCGTATTATATCGTTGTTGTACTTGTGCCGCCGAGTGAATCGTATGACTGTACCTACCTCTGATCCGACTGCAACGCGTGCGTGTGTTTGTGACTGCCACGCGCGCGCGTGCGTGAGTGCCTGCGCGCGCGCTTGCGTGCGTGAGTGTGTGCATCCGTGCCTGCGCGCGCGCTTGCGTGAGTGCGTGCATGCGTGCGCGCGCTTGCGTGAGTGCGTGCATGCGTGCGCGCGCTTGCGTGAGTCCGTGCATGCGTGCGCGCGCTTGCGTGAGTGCGTGCATGCGTGCGCGCACTTGCGTGAGTGCGTGCATGCGTGCGCGCGCTTGCGTGAGTGCGTGCATGCGTGCGCGCGCTTGCGTGAGTGCGTGCATGCGTGCGCGCGCTTGCGTGAGTGCTTGCATGCGTGCGCGCGCTTGCGTGAGTGCGTGCATGCGTGCGCGCGCTTGCGTGAGTGCGTGCGCGTGTGCGTGCGTGAGTGTGCACGCGCTGCACTAGCGCGCCATCTCCTATCATACCAACCCATCCAGAGTGCCACGAGAACGAGTGCTACACGCACAAGGGGGCGGCCGTTCGCTGCGAGGCTGACTGCACCAACTACAGCCAGCCGCCCATCTGCACGGGCAGCGACCTCAACGTCGGCCCCAAGTGTCGATGCAAGTCTGGCTACGTGCGCAACGCGAACAAAGCCTGCGTCCGCAAGGCCGACTGCCCCGCCTCCGACGTCTCTCGTCGAGTCGCCGCCTGTATGTGGCCGCGTTGTTTCTGACCGCAACGTGCCAAGTGGCATTCCGGGTATAGGTATTCCCCATATTACGCACTACATGGTACAGTAAGACGAACGAGGTATACGGTATCTACGCCTAGCGGACGATTCTTCATTAGGCTAAAGCGCAAAACGATCTCTTTCAGCCTCCGCCCCAGTCTGCTACGATGTCAACGTCGTTCTCGAGTGCTGCGGCGAGGGGAAGAACTGCAACTACAATGACATGAAGCGCGACTACTGCATGCCCAAGGCGCAGTGCGGCGAGTAGGCGCCACATTTGAAGAACGTGACGAGAAACGATACAAAGGAAAGTATGGGGTTTTGATTACAAACTGAATCGTACACGTATGATGAAACGGAGTAAACTTTGCATGGGAAAAATTGCCTTTTCACAATCGGACACACGAGGCAAACGTAACGTAAACGCAAGAGGCCATTCAATTCAAATCTAATGACGTCTCCTCTCGGCGAGTTGTCAACAGAATTTGCGACCGCCGAAAGAAGCACAGACGCCGTTCCACAAAGACATGTCGGCCTTCTGTTGACTCGACAACAACCCTTGTCGAGTTGGTAGACTGTTGTAACAAGCTCGCTGATAAACCGGGACGATCAGCGCGTTTTGAAAGACCCGAAATGACTGGTGAGGAAACAAGCACGCCCTTGCATAAAACGCGCGTAGAAAGTTTACCTTTACGAGCGATCGAAATGCATCACCGAGCGTTTGGGAAGACAGACTCCTCTGACCGACCATTCGAAGCAACTCAGGCGCTACGCTTTGCAACGAACGACCACACCTCTCGTCAACGAACCGCTTGACAGCATGAAATAGCCTTCGTAGGTAGTGGGAGGTAGGTAACGTGTACACGTACGATAACTCGTGACAAATGGCGGCAACTTCAACTCATTCATCATCGGACTAAAGCTATTCCTTCTCTTTCGCTTTCTTCTCTTCTTCGGCCTTCTTCTTGCCCACAAGCACGACGCTGGCCGCCTTCAAGACGGCGTCCGGCCTCCCTTCGGCCCTCAGGTTGTCTTGGATCTCGCGCAGTCGACCCGACTCCTGCAAAGGAACAGATAGACTAATCCTGTAACAAACGGCCAGCGAAGAATGCAAGGGATGGGAAGATGGGCCGTCTATGCGAGACGAAGACGACGTCTGCGTCCAGCGTGCTATCCTCCCACCTCGAAGTCGTTTTACAAACATTAAGACAACCGCAAGACAAACTGAGAAGTTTGTGTGGGCGGGGGGGGGGGGGGGGTCGTCGAATTCGACCGACCTCCAGCTCAACCCAATTGTCGCAGAGGCACTGCTGGGCGGCCTTTGTCAATTCAGCATCCTCGTAGACGGTGCCCAGACGCATGACGTCCTCCACCACCTCCACGTCTACCTCGGACACCAGCAGCTCTCGACAGCCCTCCAGCAGCTCCTTCACGCCGTATCTAGAAGATCTCTTTCACAGTCACCGATGCGCTAAGTTTCAATGCGAGCGAGGGCGTGCGCACACACGCCCGCACGCACGCACGCGCGCGCGCACGCACGGGCGCATGCAAGCGCGCGCACACACACACACACACACACACGCGCACACACTTATGCGCCAATTGGAAGAGCTCCTGCAGGTTCTTGCCCGTCTTACAACTACTGGGTAGCTGGCAGCTCTGCATGAACTCCACAAGGCCAATCAACGACTTGTCACCAAAGCCCGAGATGGTGACGGCCTGCTCCTTCTTCTCCTGCATCTCCGCTGTCACCATCTTTTCAAACACCTCAGACCAGACGCAGAGGAGGTTTCGCTCGACCTGTAGACGCGAGGGTGTCCCGAATCTGTTCGTTGCTGAAATGTCCACCTTCCACGCACCGGTATCCGCGTGCCAGAGTCTCCGACGAGCCAGAAGTCAGCGAAGCCTCGGCCCTCCTCCGACCGCCATCGCTTGGCCAGTCTCTCAAGGAATTGGTCTTCTAGTCGACGCTTCCTGACCTCCAGGCCCAGTTGGCAGCGCAGCTGGAGACTGCCGTCCTTCTGCAGCTTGTCCAGCAACTGCTGTTGCGCGGCGAAGTTAGTGTAGCCCCAGCTGAAACCGGAAGGTACGAACTCGTCGTACGTGTGCTCGGTGCCGCGCAGCCTTTTCCACGCGTCCTGCTCGGCGCCTGGCTCTCGCACGAGGAAGGCGTAGGCGATGCGCTCCTTGGCCGCCGTTCCCGGCAACTTCAGCAGACGCAAGAAGGCAGACGACGAGCCCTCATCGCAGTCGTCACTGTCCCTTCCCTTGGGATAAAGCTCCAGCTGCCAGACGCTGCCCTCTCCCAGGTGAAACTCCTCGCTGACAAGCGACTCGCCGCGTTTGTGGGCCTCGGAGATTTCCTTGTAGTCGGCGATGGACCAGTCGAGGTTGACGGTGCTGCGACCGCTCACCGCTGACGACGACGACATTGTCGCGGAACCAAACGCCAGTGAAAGCGAAAACTCAGACGTTCCAAGTGTTTGTTTAGTGCTACTCCCTAAGTCCTCAATCGAAATGGACCGACCCCGCTCAGCCCTACCGTAGTCTAAGCGTGGCACATTTTTACGAAACGACGCTAGCAGCTGTTTGACTGTTTGCGCTAAACGCAGGCTCGGCCCGGGTTATGCCAAATCTGTTGAAGGTGGTAGGTTCGGTACATAGGTGCAGGCTGGTGGGTATGGGGGGGGGGGGGGGGGGGGGGGGGGGGGGGGGGGGGAACCCCCCTGGCCATGGCCCTCAGGAAATTTTTCTGGAGACCCCCCTGGCATCCGAAATTCGGAAAAAATCCGGAAATTTCGGGGAAATTTTCTTGTATTTTTGGTAGTTTTTTGTCCTATTTTGTCCAATTTTTCGCCTGCGGCGCTATATTTCGTCTATTTATGCACAAATTGGCATGTTTTTGACCAAAATAAGACGTTTTAGGCACATTTTTGGCCATTCTAAATTGATTTTCCGGGTACCGGACCCCCCCCCCCCCCTCTCGAAAATTTTCCTTAAGAAGAACCTCCCCCCCCTGGCCTCCGCGTGGCCTGCACCTATGGGTAGGTAAGAGCGTCTTCCTCTGGTTCTGCGCTTCGAAGCTTGAATACTTGGAAACCTTGAACTCTATAAGCTCGTGAACAACTCTCTGGGGAGGGGGGCTGGAATTTCGAAAGGTCCGACACGTGTACTCATCTCCAGCAGCAGCAGGGTAGGCGCTCTGGTTGGTCGCGTATTGTTTCTTCAACCACGCCCTATGAAGAATGGTTTGTTGGAGGGACGTCACTATTTCATTTCGCTCGACCTCAGCCGGGCGACACCATACGAAGCTCGGCGTGCGTCCGTCCGTGCGTCAGCTACGCTCTCGGATCTCTGTGTTGGAAAGTCATAGAGAGACGATTTTGGGATCATTCGATGGGTCTCTGCTCACTGATCATTTGTCCTCCCATTGGTTAGAACTCAAAAATTGGAATTCGCAAGTGACAGTAATCCAAAGGTCCCTAAACGCAAAACGGCTCTAACTCGCACGTCTTGCGTTGCGTCATAGAGAGACTGCGAGATGATCTTGGACTCTTTCGCGCTCGACTCAAAGAACATATTCTTCCGTTGGTGGTTACTCAAAAATTAGAATTCGCAAGTTACAGTAACCCAAAGGTCCAAACACGCAAAACGGGTGTAACTCGCTCGCCTAACGTCGTAGAGCGGCAATTCACACCTCATTTGAAATGTCTCGACGTGCTCTTTTATGTTACAACAGAGCGCGCGTGATGCGTTCCTTCTGTCAAGTACGTTTCCAAAACCTTGACAAATCTTTGTCACTAGCGGAGCTTAAAAGAATGATCTTGTTTCTCTAAAAGCCAAATCCCTGGCGAAACCAAATCTGCTGTGCGCGCAATACCCTCTTGCGAAGGGGGGCTCGGGGCAGACTTACCAATTTCAACGTTGCGGCGACTGTGTTACGGCGTACTATGGCTAACACAACCTGATGAATAGTCAATTACATACGAGCATGCGCAAAACATACAGATTTGTTATCCTGCGTTGGGTGGGGTGGTACACCACAGAAGCTGATGGATGAGCATAGATGTGTGTACGCTATGTGTGCTTGCGTATACTTTGTCGTGCACTGCCAAATGAAAATCGCCAATCTGCGTCATGATTTAATGTACAGACGGAACAACCAAGTTACACAGGCTCACACAGTTTGAATTCCGCAAAACTACCAGGCAAGTCGTCCGGGGGACGCAGTATACTCCACAAATTTGCACTCCTATGCACGGTGACTCCTCTTCTGTTGTGGCCTCCTAACACTCCCACTCGCAAAAGTAATGCCGAATTCGTGATGTGCATCCCAAAATACCTCAGATTCGACATACAACACCCCTAACTTCCTCTGGATTCGCAGAAACGAAATTCTGCAGTTGGGGTACGGTAGCATGCGATTTCGTCATAGGTACGTTCAAACATCATCTAAACGCTAAACGAATGCCAAATTCGTAATCAGCGCCCCCGAAAACCCCGAAATCGAGTATAATATCGCGAAAGTCGACCCGAAACCCAATATTCAAACGGACGCGGGAGGGATACTGTGGCTCTGCAAATTTGCCAAAAACACTTTTCTGGACCAGATTTCAACGTAGAATCGTTTGAAACCACTTTTGAAACGATTCGGCAACGCATTCGAGGGCTATAGACGCCGAAATGCGAAAATCGCAATTTTCGACCCTGGAGTCGAAAAAGTCGCAGTGTAAGAAAGTTTTTTGTGTTTTGCCCGATTTTCTCCGTTCATGACTCATTCGATAGAGGACATCTGGGAAGGAGCAACAAGAGTGGTCTCGCCGCTCTAGCTGCTACCTAGCTCGCACAGCAGCCCGTCAAAGTCGACCTGGGGCCAAAAATCGCGAATTTTTCAAATTTGGCGCCAAAATGGGTCCCGCAGCGATCCAATTCTTTTTTTGCCGACTCGGCACTATCGAGGGCTACAACATATCAAAAGATAGTATATACCATTATATGCAACTTTTTCGAGTTCTACCTTGCCCAACCCAATTTTCAGTACTTTGAAAATTTAAATTTTTGAATTTCCCGCCAACGGGGTCCCGCAGCGTGACCCCGTTTGGTGTCCACCCTGCCCACCCACTAGGCCTACCCAACGCAAAAGACCGTTTGCAAATCGGCCGCTTCACGCGCGAACGCCGTTGACTCAAAGTTTCTGCGTTTCGCGCACAAACGCTATATACTCCACATTTTTTCGCCCGCCCTCAGGCGGGCGACACCATACGAGAGCTCGGCGTGCGTGCGTGCGTGCGTGCGTACGTACGTCCGTAACGCTCCCAGATCTCGGCGTTGGAAAGTCGTAGAACGGAGATCTTGGGCTCTACGGATAGGTCTCGACTCAGTGATCATTCAGCTAAGAGGTTTCAAAATTCAAAAGTTTGAATTGCGCGCGCTACAGTAAGCCGAAGGTCAAAACGCAAAACGGCTCTAGCTCGCTCGTCTTACGTCGTAGAGCGGCAATCGACACGTCAGGTGAAAGCTCTCGACGTGTTCTTTCATGCGGCTGCAAAACTTTGTTCAATTACGCAAACACGCACCGCTGAAACGCCATTCTCGGGATTTGGACGCTAAGATCGCTCTAACTCGCTCAACTTGCCTCGTAGAGAGACGATCTCGAGCTTTTTAGATAGCTCCCGACTTACTGATCATTTGATCTCCCATCCGTTGAAATTCAAAAGTTTGAATTTCGCGAGTTACAGTAACTCGAAGGTGCAAAAGCACAAAACGGCTCTAACTCGCTCGTCTTACGTCGTAGAGCGGCAATCGACACGCCAGGTGAATGCTCTCGACGTGTTCTTTCATGCGGCTACAAAACTTTGTTCAATTACGCAAACACGCACCGCAGAAAACGCCACTCTCGCGATTTTAACACTAAGATCGCTCTTTGCTACATGCAGAAGTGCGACACGGTTTGATTGCTCGTAGTGCGCTCTTTTGTGCTCTCAATTGTTTGCCAAAACTTTTACAAGTTTTTGTCACTTTTTTAAAAGCGTTGCTTGAAAGAGGGATGTTCTTGCTCTAAAAGCCAAATCGCGGGCGAAATCAATATTGCTAATGCAATACCCTCTTGCGAAGCGGGGGCTCGTGAAGCGGAGCATGCGGGCGATGAACTCTCACACTCTCTGCAGAAAGAACGCAACTCTTGGCAATGTCAGTCAGAATACAAACTCAACTTTTTAATACCGAAGCTTGTTTGTGGAGTATAAAAACCATGTAATAAGGTACTCGGAATGCACACACCACCTATGATATCGATCACTACACCAATACCAAATTATACCTGGCACACCTATCGTTTTAAAATAGTCGGGCCTTGATTTGTGAGCTCACATTGCTTTGTCTATGGCTCCTTTGCCAGTGAACCTTACATATATCCCTGACATATATCCCTGAGATCGCTGGCAGAGGAGAGGTCGTAGGAGGCAGTAGAGTAGTCGTAGGCCCATTGCCTGGAGAGCCTCTCTCTCCCGAGTCCTCCCATTCCTCCCATTTTACCCCTGCCCCTCTTACCCCTGCCCCTCCTCCTACCCCTGCCCCTCATATGAGATTGCTGGCAGAAGAGAGGTCGTAGGAGGCAGTAGAGTAGTCGGAGCCCATTGCCTGGAGAGCCTCTCTCTCCCCAGTCCTCCCCCATTCCTCCCATTTTACCCCTGCCCCTCTTACCCCTGCCCCTCCTCCTCCCCCTGCCCCTCATATGAGATCGCTGGCAGAGCAGAGGTCATAGGAGGCAGT
>JASAMZ010010581.1:0-57819 GCA_030248115.1 Linhomoeus sp. GSCO2_2
TCATCGGACAGCTCCTCCAGGGCGCTGTCGCCCTCTCCTCCCTCCGTGGAAGCGCGAGTGGCCAGCTCGCGCTCCTCAGATTCTTCTCGCTCGTCTAGGATGGAATCGAGAGTTGTGAAGAATGTCAAATTTAAGACGTTCCTACCAATGTTGCGCTCTTCTAACAGAGGCTAGTTCACAGTATATGACAACCTCTTCAATGGCTGCTACATATGTCCATATGCTGGACGAGTTACTGCGTCTACGAATACAAGAAAGACGCGTGGATACCGACCACTTCGTCCAGTTCCAAACCGTAGTCGAAGCAGAGAGAATCGAACTCCTCCTCGCCTAAAGTAACAATTGTCCGGTCGACCTCAACTCTGGCGAAAGAGAGCATTCAGGTTCGAGCTGCAGAGGAGCAGCAGCAAGCTCACTGTAGGGCCTCCCGAGGCGCTTGTCGAGAATCGCCTTCTTGATACCGACGATGGGCATGATGATTTGAAAGACTTATCCAGTCACTAATGGGATTCGTTTGGTCTCGTACGTAAACTCTAAACGAAGACAAGAAACGTCTGGCGGGCTGTTGTTCTATTGCGTCAGGCTAGGCGTAAATTCAAAGAGACGAGACGAGGTGTGCTCCGTAGCGTTTTGTTCGTTGTAGTACAGTTGACGTAGATTCCAGGGTGCAGTTCGACTTAGACTGGCCGGAACCAGACTTTCAGATGTGAGGAAGACCTACCTGATAAACGGGATTTGGACTTCAACTCACTGGATGGCGACCACGACGAGCGGACTGCGCGCCCTCTTGCCTCTGGCCGCGCGCTGCGTGTCGCGTGCGTCGTCACTGGCAGCCGCATCCAGTACGCACCATCACTCAACGCCCTCACTCCCTCTCTGCACTCGTCCTCAAAGCGGTCGCTTCCTCGAATCCCTCTGGTCATAGAGCAGGACAAGAGCGGCCTGGAGCGCGCCTACGACATCTCACTCTCGTCTGCCCTGCAAGGAACGCATCGTCTGTCTGATGGAGGCCATCGACGACGACGTGGCGGCCAGCGTTGTGGCCCAGCTGCTCTTCCTCCAGGCCGAGAGCAAGACGGCACCCATCAACGTCTACATCAACAGTCCCGGAGGCAGCGTCACCGCCGGACTCGCCATCTACGACACCTTCAACCTGGTGCCCTGCCAGATCAACACATGGTGTGCGGATAGGATAGAAGTAGAAGTGTGGCAGATGCTTCAGTCGATGTTTGGCTTGAATTCCAACTGAGCTACTGGACTTGGGCTAGGTCAGCATGCTCGGGTCTTCGATGACGAGCAGAGCAAAGCAGCTGGCAATGTCATCGATGTCACTGTACTGGCGAAGACGGCGATGGTACATTTGTGTATCATCCATGCCCTGACTGCAATACGTCTAGCTGCGTCAGTTGTTTCCACGTCACTTCCCAGTTGGCACATGAACGACGTGTCCATCCATGATCCCACTCGCAGGTGCGTAGGCCAGGCCAGCAGCATGGGCGCTCTCCTGTTGGCGGCCGGGGCCAAGGGCCACCGAGTCGGTCTGCCCAACTCTCGCATCATGATCCATCAGCCCAGAGGCGGCGTGTCTGGTCAGGCGAGCGACATCCTCATTCACGCCGAAGAGATATCCAAAGTTCGGCAGAAGACCAACGAGATACTGGTCAAGCACACGGGCCAGCCCATGGACGTCATCGAGAAGGCTGTGGACAGGGACCGATTCATGTCTCCTGAAGAGGCCAAGGAATTTGGACTGATCGACCAAGTGATGGAAGCGTAGGGCGATAAGGCTTTGCTCACGGCTGGTGCTCGCTGTTGCGTGAAGTGAAATGAAGTGTACTGAAAGCGTTTGGAATTGTGTCGCAAGCACCAAGGCCGAAAGCCGAACTGTCAATCAGTCACTGTTGAAATTGTTGGTGGCGGTGTGACTTGTTTTGTCGCCGTCGAATCCCATTCCTCTTGTTCCACCATCCCATCGTAACCGTGGAATACAGGAACGTGCGGGTTGGGCAATTCGTACAACTTGGTTGATTTCACGGTGTTTCGAGCAGCCGACTTGACGGAACCGGATTTGGAGAAATCAGTGCTCATCAGCAATGGGCGATTCTTCGACGCAGGCGGAGCCCCTGGCGACGGCTATGGGCGACCTGACGCTAGCCACCGAGAAGATGGATTGGGCCGCCGAAGTCGAGACCGCTAGTGGGATTACTCGAATCGAGTTGATGAAATTTGGCAGCAGTGTTAGTGATGCCCACTTTTTAGCGGCCAAGGGATCGTCTGGTCTGCCGCCTCGGCACGAGGTGACCAACGACGACGGCACCAAGACCGTCATCGAGTACTACATCAACGAGAAGGGAGACAAGGTAGAACTGTAGCGCAGGTTGTTCGCCCCTGTACAATGCGCCCAAATAGGTGATATTGTGATTGTGAGAGAAACTTCTCTCGTGGCTGTTGAAGATGAAGGTGGAGACGGTATCGAAGGTGATTACCAAGCGCGTTCCCAAGCTCGTGGCCCAGAGGAAGGTGGGTGGAATGCAGCAGCCTTCTGCACGAGACGATCCCGTATAACTTCCTCCCAATGGTTCAGAGGTGGCCGAAGTTCGGCGACTGCAAGGACGACCCCAAGGGGCCCACGCACACCACCTTCGTGGCTGAGGAGGTCAAGATGCAGTTCACCAGGAACAGGGCGGGAGAGGTTTGTATTGTTCATTGACGTGACAGTGTTACGGACGGCTACTATATGGGACGCGGATTTGTGTTCTATCGTCGACTATGGGAAAGGTGGGGATGGGAATTCCGCTGCAGTGAATCTGGCCCACCAGAGTCGATATTGGCGCTGCGTGTATTTGTTCACATTCCAATCCTTGTGCCGTCTAGCTGCATGCTTTCACATGTCATCCTCCACCCAACAGTTGATCCACGCGGAGTCGCAGGCGGAGGAGGGTCGGGCGAAGGCTGCAGGGGGTTCAGGGGCTATGGGCGCCCACTGTCGCTTCTGCAAGAGCAACGAGCACTGGTCCAAGGACTGCCCCTACAAGGAGCTCTACAGCGACCTCATGGCCGAGGAGGAAAGAGACGCCCAGGAGCAGACGCGTACGCTTTGCTCTACCTTCCTCTCCTACCATCCCTCCATCCCTCCCCTCCCTCCCATTTACCTACCCCTGCCCCTTTTGGAGGCCTGCAAGTCGTGTAGAGAGTGTCAAGTGTGTGTGTGTGTGTGCGTCCTGTTGCAGCGACGATGCAGGACATGCACCGCATGGAGCTGGAGAAGAAGAAGGCCTCAGGCATCTACGTGCCCAAGGGGGCTCTGACCGGCGCCGCCCCTTCAGTCAGAGGAGGGCCGGGCATGTCTTTCGACCGCGACAGACGAGGTGGCTGTGGATGTGGCCTACTTTTGGCTTTAGTTTTTAGGAGGGGAGGGGGTGGGGGGTAGTGGGGTGGCTAACGCATCATAGACCTTGTTCGACGGCGGTTCGAGGACCTTCCTTGAAAGATGATGCGCTTGCGAAGCTGCGGTCTCTAACATCACATCAATGTAGCGTCCCTCGTGGGGGGGGGGGGCAGAGTTCGCTCGCTTTGTTAGCCTCCTCTCACCTCTCGGGGGTGATCTGTGGCTTCTCATGTCAGACGAGAACACGGTGCGCGTGACCAATCTGCCGGAGGACGCGGACGAGCAGGACGTGCGCGAACTGTTCGAGTCCATGGGACGCGTGACGCGCATCTTCCTGGCCAAGGACAAGGCCAGGGCCAAGTCTAAGGTATACCCTTTCTTTCCCAGAATCGGCTTCTACCGCGCCCACTGGGAGTGTGCTCTTCAGGGCTTCGCCTTCGTCACCTTCGCCGACCGAATGGCCGCCGAGCGAGCGATCGCCAACGTCTCCGCCCACCGCTACGACCACTCCATTCTCAACGTCGAGTGGGCCAAGTGAGTTGGTTGGACTTTGGCTTTGGAATTTGCACAGATGACGGTACTTGACTGATAAGGTGTACAGTTGAGCTTTGGCCTGTTCCTCTCAATGTCGATCCGTACCTGGTACGGTACCTCCACTGCAGCCGATACTCGTTTACTCACGCGTACCCCGCCGCGCCTAGCGTTTGAGTCGTCGGCGCTTTGGAATCCTGGCAATGTTCACTTTCAGGCAAGACAATCGCTAGGACGAGGAAGAATACACCGTCGCAGATTTCTGTGAAACGTTTCGTTGGTTTAGCATGGTTACGCTCTGGTTGGTTGGGTGGGTGATCACGCCGCAGTCGCGACTTTGTTCTTTCACTGGTTTAGAGGAACGTGAAGGGAATGTGCGTTGATGCTAAGGGATCACGAGGTACAGTCGCACACAGTTGATATCACAGATGTCTTCCAAGATACCTAGTCGTCAAAGGTATGTATGTTGGACTGTATTTCCCCAGCCCAAGTCCCTTTTCTTGTCCCCTTTTAGTCCCCTTTTCTGTGTTCTGGTTCGCCCGTTTGGCCAAATACTCGTTCTCTTTCATTGCAGACAGTTCGTTCGTGTTGGTGCCCGTATATATTCGCCCAGTTCGAATTCCAGTGGTCTCGCAACGATCTCCGTCTTCCAGAACATTCTTTCTACTTTTAGCGTGATCAGGGTCTGGGCGCACATGATGACGGTGGCAGCTCAGACTGTGGAGTTGGTTCAGTTGTGTATTGTGTTCGCTTCAAGTTTGAACTTCGCCGTAAAAGTGTGTGTAACGTCCGCCATTTTGAATTTGGTTTCGCCTGTGTAACTGTACGTGTTCGGACGAAAGAGGCCTCGAAAGCGTGTAGTAGTCACCGCTGGCTAATCGGCTGGCCTATTCAAGGCATTGGCAAAGCTGCGGTGGACGTTATTGCCGACTTTCGACCTCCATTCCCGAGAGCACACCCGGATCGGACGACGGATCAGGATAGTTCTACTTTCCCAGTATCTGAGCGTAGCAGCACAACCGGGTATAATCAGCCAACTCGCCGCCGAACCACCAGAAACCGCTTCTCTAGCCCTACACGTGGCGCGACCTGTGATAGTTCTTCACTCTCCGCTTCGTTCAAGGTTTCCCACCGTGGCTACCTCGCGGTCGACTGGATCTGTTCGAGGCGTCGACAGCCAGAGGAGGGAGACGTCCTTTCAACGGCTTGAGCTGAGAAAGGCTAACGTCGCCAGAGAGTAGCGGGCACCGAGGACAAGTGAGCCTGTGGAAAAGAGAAGGTCAGGAGTCTAAGAGTGGTGGTGTGAAGGCAGAATCCCAGAGTTAGTGTATGCAATTACGCTTCAAATACCTGTCGTCCCCTCCACCGGTAGTAAGAGAAGCCCAAGAAGGCCCCCCTCCTGAAAGGAGAAGCCCTTTCCCTGAATTTTTGAGTGCAATTGGAGAGTGCTACTTCACTGACGGTGAAATGGCGACGTTTCCGGCTCCGGATGAGGAGGAGAATTTGACCCTTAACCTTTGTGTGAAGTGTGCCAAGCCCACCAATTTGGTCCAGGGGGACCGTATCGAGTTTTTCGTGTGCGTGTGTCAGAAGACGTGTCACACGGGCTGCGCGAACAGATTGAATCTGAGGCGCGCAGATGCTAACTCAAAGGAGCGGTTTTATTGCGACCAGTTTTATTGCGACCGATCTCGGAGGGTACCGCGCCGCTGTTAGAGGCAGACCTTATGGACTTTCTGCGACCAAGCGCCGAGGCGAATTCAGCGAACGGAGCCAACGGAGGTGAAGCGCAGACGGGAGCTACTCAGACCGATGGGAGAGGAACAGTAGGGGCGACCGAAGATCCTCAGCTGCAAGGGCAGGCTTTGTATCCGACGCTCGCGCCTGCGGGAGGCCACACCCAACAGTCGAGTTCTAGCCACAGTCAGGACGCGAACGCCCGACCGGCTCCAGCGAACGGATTCCAACGCAAGCGCATGGGCAGTGATCCGCTGGGGCTGCGGATACAGCAGGCGACCGGAATGCACTCGCAGCAGACGCTAACAGCCAATCCCAATCCGTTGGCGCAGCCGCAGGTGCAGCAGCAAGCGCCTCCTCCCGCTCAGCAAGTTCCGCCTACGGTCCTACAGCCACAACCTCCTCCTCCAGCTGGGCCTCCCCAAAATCAGAATCAACAGAATCTGCAACAAAATCAGGCGAATTTGAATACCGCGGGACAGAACCAACAGAATGCAAATCCGAACCCACCCAATCAGAATCTGGTGAATCAAGTGGCCACTCTACAAGACGGATTTGACGCTATGCGCAATCATTTGGCCAGCTTGACCGATCTGCTGCAGACGACGATTCGATTCCAGAACGCCCCAATACAGCAGCAGAATACGCCAGGTCAGCAGCAGGTTCCGCCCGCGCAGCAGCAGATTCCCCCCATGCAGCAGCAAGTTCCTCCGGCGCAGCAGTTCCAGTTGCCATTTCCGCCGGCATTCGTACCGAATATGCCGCCGCCGATTCCGTTCGTGCCGCAGGCGCAGTACATTCCACCGCCGTGGCCGAACCCCATCCAGTCGTCAACTGCCCGTCCCTTCGGCGCGCCGGCTAGGAATGCGCCGTCAGCTGCCACTTTCGGCCTTCAACCGGCACAGACTTTCAACAATGCCAATCAGACCATGCACACGGCTAGGGCTGGGATGCATGGCAGGCCGAGAAACGCGCAGCAGGACGCGAGAGAAGCCAGGAAAGAACACATGGACATTCTGAAGGCGCTGCAGAATATCCCGCCGTACAAGGGCTATGGGAGAGACACGCAGGATTTCGACGTTTTCATGCGCTCCGTTCGTCGTCGGCTCAACGACCTGCTAATTCCCGAACATTACTGGGTACAGTGTCTCCTCACGGTTTTGGCCGATAAGCCACTCGATTTGGCAGAGCAGACACTCCAGACTTTCGGGGACGACGTCGAATTCCACACACTAGTAGGAGTGCTGGAGGCCGTCCATCAGTCGTCTATTCCAGTGTGGGAATACAGGAACGCTTTCCATCAGAAGCGGTGGATTTGGGGCACGGAGCGCTTCGACGAGTTCTACCAGGAGTGTAGACGGCTGGTCTATAAGGGCTGGCCCGACACGCCGACAGAATGGGAAGGGGCGCTCAAGCAGAAAGTCTCCGCCTGCGTTCCTGAGGGCTGGCATGGCCTAGTGGTCGGAGGAGACCAGTGGTCGCTCAACAAGCTGATCTCCAATCTACGGCAGATGGCTATCTTGTCCCCCTTCTGCGCAGACGGCAAGGCGCTCGGCGGGAAGAAAGGGACGGCGCCGCCGCGTGAAGCCACGCCGGGTAGCGTCACCTCCTCAGCCACGTCAATAGAACAGCGCGCTCAACCCTACCGCTTCAGCTACGGCCAGGGCCAAAGAACCGGCAATTACCAACAGCAACAGAACCGGCCGCAGCAGAACCAGTCAACTCAACAGATCCAGAGCCAACAGAGCAGCCAACAGACAACAGACGGGCAAAGGCAGAACACGGCGTCGACTGCACCGGCCCAGCATCAAAACCAACAGCAGAACAGAGTGAACAACAACGCCTGTTTCAACTGTGGGCAAGGGGGGCATCAGAAGAGACAGTGCCCCAACCCCCCCACAATGGCGCGCCTGTTGCACGATGAACTTGGAGAGCAGTTCCAGCCGCCACCGGATGAATTCGAGCAGCCGCTTCTCCAGTTCGATTCTGAGACGCCACAATGCGACACGTACGACGGGTCTGCCTCCGCTGTGGCTAGAGTGGTCAACTCTTTTGAGGGCTACTCGCCGCAGGAGCGAGAGGAGATTATGGCGTCGCTCGCTCACCCCGCGAACATCAAAGTCAGGTCGCCGAAGTGCACTATCGAAATGGAGGGAATTCCAATGACAGCTATCTGCGACACCGGCGCCACTACGGGCATGATGATCCCGACCGTCATCTTCATGAGAAATATCAAGCCTCGAAAACCCGTCGAATTTTGGATGCAGAAAATCGATAATCAGCCCTGCACGCGCGGTATCACGCAGTGCGACGGCAGAGATTTGAATATTCGGTTCTCCATGATGGTGCGCGTTTCCTGTGACGGCTACGAGACAGAGACGGTCGCGCGCATTATTGACATGCCGCCGAATCAGGGCGTCCTGCTGGGTATGAAAACGCTCCTGCGCCTGGGCTTCCAGCTGCTAACGCCGGGACAGAGGCCGCTCATCTCGAACAAGCTCCAAATGCCTATCGAGCAGTATTTTGAAGGAGAAGACTTGCCGCCGTCTATTCAGGCGATGGCCCTTGAACAGCAACGGCTGATGGGTCTGCAGACCAGGGTTCCGCAGGGGCCTAAAAATTGAGGCCCAAGCCCGCCCGAAATGGGGTTTGAAAAGCCCGGCCCGGCCCGGCCCGATTTTCTGGGCGCAAAAGCCCGCCCAGGCCCGGCCCGTGGCCCAATTAGGCCCGCCCATGGCCCATCGCAGCGCGCGAAAAAGGCCCGAAATGTGCCAGACGGGAATTTTTATATCTTACACAGTAAAGCAGCGATTTCTTTGAAACTCACCACAGTTGTAGCCTGACATTAGCTTTACTGCGTGTCTGAATTTGAGCATGCTGTGTCGTCTTTTGTAGCAGTTACGGCGTTTTACGCAAGGCCTACTCGTCTTCGTCAGCGCCATCGTATGATAAAGTATGTATGGGATGTTAGTTACAAACTGTCCCAATGGATAACCGTTCGTCGCGATATGTCTTTAACGTGCTTATCCAAGGTGTTGCCATTCGAATACAAAGGAGCGCGTCAAGAAATTAGCACCACAGCGCTAGGTATTCAAGTTGAAAGTTGGGACAATTGCTTGAAATGGCCAGTATGTACATAGTACCAAGTGCGCCTATCGCGACGCCCTGTAACTTTGCTAAAGTAAAGCAGAACAGCACAATATTCTAACACAAACTACAGGTCATATAGGCCTACATTCACAGAGAATTTCAGAGGAAGGGCTGCTGTGTTGCAAAAGTTATTAATGACGCAACCAGCTGTACGCTGAAGCAGCTTTGAAACTACAAATGTGCATGGTTCAGACTGAAAATTGACGCCCGATTTAGGCCCGTTTAGTATAGTAGGCCCGCCCAGGCCCGGCCCGACCAAAAACCCAAAAGCCCGGGCCCGGCCCGGCCCAATCTGGGCAACCCAAAAGCCCGCCCAAAGCCCGCCCATGGGCGGGCCGGGCCGGGCTTTTTTCGGGCCGGCCCGGCCCGTGCGGAACCCTGCTGCAGACGCAAGTCACTCCCAAAGTGGAGCCCCAGCAGAAGGAGAACGAGGAACCACCTCCAGTGAAGCCTCCGATCGCATCCAAGAAGACAGAAGAGGCGACGGAAGAAATACCAACAAAGGAAGAGGCAGTGGAAGTGAAGAAAGACGAGTCGGAACAGCCAAAAGAGGAACAGCCGGTGCAGCAGAAGACAAAGGCTAGTAGGGGCAAAAAGTCTGCAAAACAGCGAGGGCTGAGGTCAGACCGCCCCAAGGATAAAATGGTCGCCCGATTCATCGGCATTAGCGACGACGAGCGATCCATCCTACTACAGGGCGTTAGGAAGAAGAGGAGGAACAACCGGACAGTGCAGTTGGTCGGACTACTCGAGGAGGGCACCACCCTCCACTTTGAGCCGCCAACCTGGCTGGCCAATCTCGGTAGAATCGAGCCTACACTTGTGCGCTTGAACGAGAGGTCCTGCTTTGAAGTGCCAATTCACGACCTGGACAACGACAGCGTTCATACCATCAATCGGCACTATCCAAAAGTGGCCTTCGGTCGGTTGGAGGAGATCGAGGATTTCCTCTCTCCCCACGACGTCGCGCGCCAGGTGGTAGAGAACATGCCCGACTCCGAGTACGCCCGCAGAGCAACACAGAACGACCACAAGCCGCACCCGGCAGACGACGCTACGCCACAGCGCACGTCGGAAGAATTGCAAGAACGGCTCGCCTTGCTCAAAGAACAGCTGCAGATTAGCACAGAACACGGGGAAGAAAAGCGCCAGCGCATGGAAGAGCTGCTGCTAGAGAAGCACGAAGCCTTTTCCGTCTACCCAGAGGAGATAGGCTGCTGCACGCTCGCCCCCGTTCGCATCGACACAGGCAGCGAGCCGCCCGTACAGCTGCCAGTGCGCCGAATGACTGCCTACACCAAAATATTGGTAGACGACGAGTTGCGCAGAATGGAGAGAATGGGAATCATCCAGAGAAGCAACAACTCGGAGTGGTCGTCTCCAATCGTCGTGGTTCGCAAGAAGGGCGTTGACGGCAAGCCTGGTGGCGTGCGCATCACCAACGACTTCAGGCACACAGTCAACTCGGCGATAGCGAAGGCAGGGAAACTGATGGCCTATCCGCTTCCACTCACGGAAGAGTTGATCGAAACCATGGCCTCTATTCGCCCCCGCTACTGCTCCAATGGTGATCTCGTGGCGGGATTTCATCAGGCGAAAATTGCAGCAGAAGACGTGCCCAAGACTGCCTTTCGCCCCCACGATTCACAGTGGGAATATCTGAGGCCTCCCATGGGCATCAGCAACGCCCCAAGCCATCTTTCAACACCTCATGGCGAGAGTGCTCGGTCCCATGGTCCACGAGAAGGGCGTCAGCTTGTACCTCGACGACTTCTCCAGTGTGTCGAGGGATTTCGAAGACCATCTGGACCAGGTTGGCCGCCTGCTGCAACGCTTCATCGACCATGGCATCAAATTGAAGCCGAGCAAGTGCGACTTTATCCAAAAGGAGATGCGCTTTTTGGGTCACATTGTTGGGGAGAACGGCTTGAGACCGGACCCCAAAATGACCAAAGCCATCACCGAGCTCCCCGTCCCGCACGACCTCAAGAGCTTGAGAAGAACGCTCGGCATGGCCTCCTTCCTGCGCCGCTACTTCCGAGATTTTGCCGCCAAGATGAGAGGAATGACCAAGCTATTGGCGAAGAACGCGCCATTTAGATGGGACGAAGAGGCGCAGCAGTCGTTCGAAACCATGAAGAAGGAGATGACGTCGCCGCCCTGTCTCATCGGCGCCGACTTGTCCCGTCCCTTCTATCTCGAAGTCGACGCGTCGCAGTATGGGCTTGGGGCAGTGTTAACGCAGCCGGACGACAACGGGAAGCTGCACCCCATTGCCTACGCGAGCCGCGGACTGAACGACGCCGAGAGCCGCTACGGAATATCTGAATTGGAGTGCCTGGGAGTTGTCTACGGCCTGAAGAAGTTTCACCATTGGTTGGCCGACTCCCCGCACCATCCCGTCACCATCATCACCGACCACAACGCGCTTGTCACGCTCAGCAACCAAAAGGAGCCGACAGCGAAGATCCACCGTTGGGCCCTAGCGATCGCTGCATATAATCCCCGCTTCGTCTATAGGGCCGGAAGAAAACACTTGATGGCCGACTGTCTTTCCCGCACACGGCTGACGGCCGAGTCCTCGCTGCCCGACTTGGGAGAGTTGGAGGAATGCGGTAAGGAAGTCGACCCAGACGAAGTACCCGATTGGCGGAAGCTGCGGAAGAAGCCGGCCGACCAAGCCTCTGTCAACGCTTGCATGGAGAGCTACATCGAAGCGAGCTTCCTCTCGCTCTATTTTGGCGTCAGTGAGAGTGAGGTAGGGCTCAGTAGCATAAACGGCGAGGGCCGACACGGCTACGAGCAAGGGCCCGAACGCGCTTCGATAGAAGGCCGGCAGGACGACATCGAAACAGTGGAAGATCTGATGGAAGAAATGGAAAAGTGCCGACAAGTGCATGACAGTTCGGCATCCAGCGGTTCAACGACCAACGAACCTCATAATACCACTGGTCCCCCTCTCGCCATTCCTATCTACGATTATGGCGACTTTCTTCAGCAGATGGAGGATCAGATGACCGACTGCTACGAGGTGGTGGAGGTGGCCGTCGAAGACGCGCTGGCGATAGGAGTGGAATCGGTCGATGCGGTATTGTGGAACTGCTGGCAGAATGTACAGGCGGAACAGCTTGGGCTGAAGGCCTCGACTAAAGACCCTTTTCTTTATATGACGTTGGGGAAGCTATCGGTCATGCATTGGGCCAAAGGGCGTTCGGCAGCCGATATTACGTCCAGCTTTTGAGCTCGAGGACGAGCTCTAGCTGGGGGGGGGGAGTTGTTGGACTGTATTTCCCCAGCCCAAGTCCCTTTTCTTGTCCCCTTTTAGTCCCCTTTTCTGTGTTCTGGTTCGCCCGTTTGGCCAAATACTCGTTCTCTTTCATTGCAGACAGTTCGTTCGTGTTGGTGCCCGTATATATTCGCCCAGTTCGAATTCCAGTGGTCTCGCAACGATCTCCGTCTTCCAGAACATTCTTTCTACTTTTAGCGTGATCAGGGTCTGGGCGCACATGATGACGGTGGCAGCTCAGACTGTGGAGTTGGTTCAGTTGTGTATTGTGTTCGCTTCAAGTTTGAACTTCGCCGTAAAAGTGTGTGTAACGTCCGCCATTTTGAATTTGGTTTCGCCTGTGTAACTGTACGTGTTCGGACGAAAGAGGCCTCGAAAGCGTGTAGTAGTCGCCGCTGGCTAATCGGCTGGCCTATTCAAGGCATTGGCAAAGCTGCGGTGGACGTTATTGCCGACTTTCGACCTCCATTCCCGAGAGCACACCCGGATCGGACGACGGATCAGGATAGTTCTACTTTCCCAGTATCTGAGCGTAGCAGCACAACCGGGTATAATCAGCCAACTCGCCGCCGAACCACCGGAAACCGCTTCTCTAGCCCTACATGTACGCGTACAGTATGGTCTCTTGGTCAGTCCTCTGCAGCCTTGGCAGTGTGTGGAGAGTCGCCCCAGATCCTAACCGCCGATAGAAGGAACAGCTTGAGATAAGCAAATACTAGAGTGAAGGCCTTTGCAAAGCCCGCGACGAAGCCTTTCATCCGGAGCTTCGTCGCGCCGGTTCCACAAGCGCGATCCCCTTTGCAATACTTGCCTCTGTAGTAGTCGACGACCTCTGTCAGGTCGTGGTCCTGTCTGGGAACGTATCCCAAGTCCTCTCTGGCCCTCTGCATCGAGTACCAGTTGGTTAGGCCGGCTATGTTCACTTCGAAGCGAGTGAACAGCGGTTCCAGGCCCACGAGCAAGTGAATGCACTCCAACAACCACGAAATGTAGAACATGACGATATGTGGAATGCTGATGAGCGGTTTCCGCTTGCCGAATATGTCCAGAATGGGATACCAGAAGGCGAAGCCGTCAACTGGCGTCTCGTCCAGAAGAAAGTAGGCTTTGCCGCCGGCTGTGTCTCTGCTGAAAGATTGGCCAGTCGGTTCTGTCCTCCAAAAGTTCGAATTCTTGACTAGTGAATGCTTACCCTGGCGCCAAAGCTTCATATGCAAGCCTGAGTGCCAATCGAACGTTCTCCCCTCCACTGTATTGGGTCATGCAAGGATTGTCGCCAAATCGAGCCAAAGACAGCAGTCCTTGTCGAGTGAGCTCCTGGAAGAATGTCGACTTCAAGGAAGCGCCTGAGGAGAAGCTGAATAGTAAAGGGACGAACCACAGCTCTTTCAGTCGTGCGCTGCTCTCCAGCCCCATAAACGCCGCGAAGGCGCAGCGCGCAGGTCTTGAACGTTTTCTCTCCAGTAGGGGATTCAACAGAATCATTCTTGAAGCTGCAACCATTCTTCGACAAGAGCAGCTGCTCCATTTCTGTCTTGGTAGCCGTGTAGACGTTGGTTTGCTATAAACAGGTTCTCTGTCGAGTCAGATGCTTTAGTTATCCACCGTAAGCAATGCTCTACCTGCTACCGTAACCCACCTTCTCCAGAGGCACGTACGTCAGTGACTCCTCTCGGCCGTCCCTGATTGGCTGATCGTTCAAGACTACGCCCACCGAACTAGCATAGATCAGTCGAGCCACGCCCAGCTCTAAGCAGGCCTCCAACACATTGAGAGTGCCACCAATATTGACGTGTCTTATCTCCTTTGCGTAGAGCTGCGTTGGGAAGAATATTGTGCTACATACACGAGCGGTTCTATTGCACAGTTTTGTACAGTACCTGATCGGAGCCGGACATGCCATACGCAGCCAGATGAATGACGCCATTGCACCCTTTCAGCGCTGACGTGACCTGCTCCACATCAGTGACGGAACCCTGTTGCATAATAGAAGCGTTTTGATGAGAAATGCAAGAGGATACGATACCGACGTTTCCGTTAGCTTGTCACCTGGATAATTTCAGCTGCTTTCAACAAGTCGACGTTATGAACTTTTCTATCCAGCGTCTCGAAGTCCACTGGCCTAGTGTCCAATAGGCGGACGTCGTAACCGCTGGTCAGTAGTTCGTCGGCCACTTTCAGGCCCAGCCAGCCGCAGCCTCCGGTTATACAGATGGTTTCCTTGGGTGCCATCATTTTGTTTGGATGAGTAGTAGTGGTTGCTTCGCAACTTTCGTAAGTATGTATGACGAAGGCGGGTGGCTTATCAGGGCTCTTCTACAGGTGTAAGTTACTGACAGAGGCTTAGGCAGTCCTCTTGTGTCGCACTTGCACCGCGGCAGTTCGCGCGGCGTCTCAAGGATGGAGAAAGGGCGGCGGCCCGACCGACGACTTTGTCACGCGAACGAACAAGGTGGCCTTGCGCGGGCCCGAAATGAAACTTTCTTTCGCGCCGGCGCCGAGTTTTTGTTCCTGCCGTCTACCAGGTCAAGGAAAGACGATTAATCAGTCTAGTCCTACAGGGGAGAAATAATCCGTGAATACGGGGCGTCACGAGGCAGCGTCGTCGCCAAAACAGACAGGGGCCGCTGGAATTCGCACTTTCTTTTACGGTGCAGAAAAACGGCGGATCTCGTTTCTGCGACGGCATCGTGGTGCTTTTCTACTTCCTCACGTCCCCGTGCACGTGCGTCGATACGCGCGAGTGTGTTTGCGCTGCTGCATTGCCGAAGTTGTCACAGGCAGCGCTTGCGTCATGCGCCGACTTCCGACTGGGCTGATCGGCACGTATCGGCTGCCGGCCTAGTACTACCAGTTCTGAAACCCGCGTATCTCTTTGCTCAGCCGCCCTACTGCTGACGCGACAAGCCCAACCTTCACCCTCGTTGACGACAGCGCGGCGGTGGAAATTCAGTTCCTTTGCTTCTAGGTTGTCTAGGTTCTAGGTTACGTTTGATTGCAAAAGTCGAAAAGGTTCGTCAGTTTGTGCGTAATGGGTTGCAGACTCTGCGACTTGAGTAGCCACACTCAATTGACGCTGGGCTGGGTACGTAGCCAAATCACACAGATCAGTCACTTACGGCTCGGTGTCAGTGGAAGTTGTTATTAAGATGTACATAGAAACGGCAGCTTGTGAAGACGTCTGCATATAAACGTACCTACACATAAACGGCAATATACGACTGTAGAGAAATACAATGCGTTGTTTACTGGACGGCGAACTGCAAAGTATTCATTAATTTTGCGGTAAAAGTATGAATATGAAGGAAATCCAGTAACCAATTCGGCTCTTCTACGAAAAGTTCCAGCCGGTAGTGTAGACTAAACAAAACAAATGCTACAGGAATAACAGCATTGTGATTAGCTGAAACAGGCTGCCATTTGATTCGATTTGATCTAGTCTCTTGAGCAGCTATCGCCGTCGGCCGACTCGTTTGTCAAACGTGATTACGTCGCAGTGATGGATCTGTCGGTTCCACAAAGGGTCGCACTGATTCGTCTCTTCGGGGAGGAAATCTCGGCGCTGCTGACGGCTCGCCACTTGGAATATTTCACTTGTGTCCTTACCGGTTGGTGTGCGTGCAAACGATTTGTCAGTTGTTCACAGTTCGTTGGCATAATCCTTACATACTGCTTTGTCTCCGCCAGTCTTGTCGATTGTTCCTTAGTACAAATTGTACCTAACAATTTGTACCCCTAAATTGTTAACAATTTAGGAACAATAACAATTTGTTCCACTGCTTCCAGGAACAAAACAATAACAATAACAACCTGAAATGGCTCCGGAACAAAACAATTTGGAAACTCATAAATTGTACCTAAATTGTTCTGCATGTCGGTGAAAGTATGCAGCAGTTCACAGCAGCTGTTATTTAGCAAATATCATATAATTTGAGAAATGTTTCACTATTCACGTCGCAATTCGTTTGATTTCATGGAAATTACCACTTAACGAACTTCTGCCCTACGGCACCCAATCTTCCTAAGAACAATTTAGGTACAATTGTTCCTAAATTGTTAACCTGAAGACCAACAGGTGACACGTTCGATATCTTTGTGCATAATTTGAGATCTAAATTTCGCCGGTTTTTCAGGTCCCCTGGCCGCCAGAGACGAGCTACGGCGAAAATCGACACACCATCCAATCCGCCTCGTCGAGACGCGTCGAATGGAAGAAGTCTCGTCGTGATCCGACCTGTATTCCGCGAGACATTCGCGATTTTCCGCCGAAAATAGATCTCAACAAAATAAACTACATACGGGCACTTCCGACGATGGCCCAGCCGCGATGTTGCGTGTGCGTTGCGGACTTAGGGGAGTGTGACGGAATGTTCTATGGTGCTCTACTCGACTTCTTTGCCCTCTTTCTTGCATTTCACTGCCCAAATTAGGCAGATTTTGCCACATGAAAGTGATGTCAGGATCTGTACGCGCGAGTTGCACTGTATGTGTTTTTCGTATTGCCCCCACTTCAACTGTCTGCAACATAAAAACTGCGCAATGTTCAGAGTGACATTTGGAGAAGAAGTTCTTTTAGAGTAGTGAAGGTTTGAAATGAAATTATGCAACTTTAGTGGTCTTGGTGCATCTTTTGAAAGTTTGCTATTTCGCTGCCAGGCCAATCAAATTTTTGATCCTAGGGCCAAAATTTCGAAATTGAGATGACAGTTGTTTCTGGGGTTTTCGACAATGCTGAACACAAATCCGGCATCTGTTTTGTGATTCGGGGTGCCTACTGGACTGATTTCGTTGCCTGGCTGATCAAATTTTGATCCTGGGGCCAAAATTTCGAAATTGAGATGACAGTTGTTTCTGGGGTTTTCGACAATGCTGAACACGAATCCAGCATCTGTTTTGTGATTCGGGGTGCCTACTGGCCTGATTTCGCTGCCTGGCCAATCAAATTTTTGATCCTGGGGCCAAAATTTCGAAATTGAGATGACAGTTGTTTCTGGGGTTTTTGACAATGCTGAACACAAATCCGCCATCTGCTTTGATTCGGGGTCCCTACTGGACTGATTTCGTTGCCTGGCCAATCAAATTTTCGATCCCGGGGCCAAAATTTCGAAATTGAGATGACAGTTGTTTCTGGGGTTTTCGACAATGCTGAACACAAATCCGCCATCTGTTTTGTAATTTGGGGTGCCTACTGGCCTGATTTCGCTGCCTGGCCGATCAAATTTTCGATCCTGGGGCCAAAATTTCGAAATTGAGATGACAGTTGTTTCTGGGGTTTTCGACAATGCTGAACATGAATCCAGCATCTGTTTTGTAATTCGGGGTGCCTACTGGCCTGATTTCGCTGCCTGGCCGATCAAATTTTTGATCCTGAGGCCAAAATTTCAAAATTGAGATGACAGTTGTTTCTGGGGTTTTTGACACTGCTGAATGCGAATCGGCATCTGTTTTGTGATTTGGGGTGCCTACTGGCCTGATTTCAACAGTTCAAATCTTCACCCTCGAGTGGATATTTCACAGCATTGACGCTCAACTTTGCAGCGCTAGCCGGGAATTGATCCCGCACCATTGTTCTTTGTGCCGCAGTGGAACAAAGATGGCAAAGTGACGGTACGTACAGTGCATGCCACAGAGGGAGGACATTATCACCCCTCTCTACATGTTAGCAGTAACATACGCGCACACTCACGTACCATTTCGCAGGAAGGGGTGCCGCGACATGCACTCACCCCTTTTCACAGTATGATGTGCCGCGCCGACCCTAGGTGCCCCATCAATCGAGAGTACAACTTTCACCACTCACTTTCATGCCCCACTTCTCATCCGAATTTTTTTAATCGATAGCTCTCGAGGGATAGTAGTGCTCTGGCCTTCGTTTTTTTCTTGTGGTGGAAACATTCTGAGAATGCTTCGGCAGTCGACAGACCGGAACAAATGGTATGAAAGAGAAACACTTTGCTATTCAAACAAACAACAATGTGAACAGGAAACAAGTCTCTTTTAAAAAGCGGAGTGGTTTTGAGCTTTGAATTTATACTGAGATTGTAGCAAGGCCCTTTCCGGTTTCGTGCAGCGTCTTTGACTCTCCTCGCGACTACACTTTTTGGAGTGGTCTTGCTACGCAACATTGGTATCGCTCGGGTTTAATTCTTTACACCAAGAAAATCATCTTTTCTGACTAAATTTCAAAAAAGACACTGGAATCTAACGCAAAACTACAGGTTAATTGTGAGCATGATTTGATGTTGGCTTGCAGTGACCTCTTCAGCGATGTCAAGACCGCCGCTCTGCAACGCACGAGTGCCAAGATATAACAAACCAAAATCTGCAGTTTTCATCGCGTTTTGGTTACTGTAGCCCTCTCATTGACCTTTTGAAACTTTTTGTTGTCGGATTCTTGCTCAGGAGGTCGAGCGCTTCATTTTGATATGCGATTCGACTAGGTTCGATGCAGTTTTGACTTTTCGCGGACATTACTTCGGGATACTGTAGCGCGCAATTTTTAAAACTTATTATTTCGACGTCACAGTTCGCGAGAGTAGTCCGAGGGCTACCCGTCGATGTGTCGAACTCAACCCAGCGACGTCAGACAAGCGAGTTATTAAGCCCGAAGCAAGCATGTCGTTTCCAGTTTTCGACGCGTTTTGGTTACTGTAGCTCTCTGTTTAAACTTTTGAAACTTTTTGTTGTCGGATTCGTGCTCAGGAGCTTGAGCGCTTCACTTTGATATGCGATTTGACTAGCTTCGGTCAAGTTTTGTCTTAAAATGGACCCCACTTTGGGATACTGTAGCGCGCGAGTTTGAAAACTTATTTCAGTTTTGAACATTCAGATGGCGAGAGGAGTCAGCAGGCTACCCGTCGATGTGTCGAACTCAACCCAGCGACGTCAGACAAGCGAGTTATTAAGCCCGAAGCAAGCGTGTCGTTTCCAGTTTTCGACGCGTTTTGGTTACTGTAGCTCTCTGTTTAAACTTTTGAAACTTTTTATTGTCAGATTCGTGCTCAGGAGCTCGAGCGCTTCACTTTGATATGCGATTTGACCAGCTTCGGTCAACTTTTGTCTTAAAATGGACCCCACTTTGGGATACTGTAGCGCGCGAGTTTCAAAACTTATTTCAGTTTTGAACACTCAGATGGCGAGAGGAGTCCTCAGGCTACTCGACGATGTCTCAAACTCCACCCTACGACGTCAGACGAGCGAGTTATTAAGCGCGAAGCGAGCGTGACGTACGTACGCACGCACGTACGTACGTACGTACGTACGTACGCACGCCGAGCTCTTGATAGGGTTCGCTCGGCTGAGGCCGAGCGAAAAAGCAGCGAAATTGACGCCTGCGTCTCACCACAATGTAGGCACACTCAATCAATGTTTGCCGAACTTATTGGCCAGCTCTGACAAGATATCGGATTTCAGTCGAGCGAACAGAAGCTTCGGACAACATATTTTATGTATGTTTGGAACCCTGCATGTATTTAACCTGAAGACCAACAGGTGACACGTTCGATATCTTTGTGCATAATTTGAGATCTAAATTTCGCCGGTTTTTCAGGTCCCCTGGCCGCCAGAGACGAGCTACGGCGAAAATCGACACACCATCCAATCCGCCTCATCGAGACGCGTCGAATGGAAGAAGTCTCGTCGTGATCCGACCTGTATTCCGCGAGATATTCGCGATTTTCCGCCGAAAATAGATCTCAACAAAATAAACTACATACGGGCACTTCCGACGATGGCCCAGCCGCGATGTTGCGTGTGCGTTGCGGACTTAGGGGAGTGTGACGGAATGTTCTATGGTGCTCTACTCGACTTCTTTGCCCTCTTTCTTGCATTTCACTGCCCAAATTAGGCAGATTTTGCCACATGAAAGTGATGTCAGGATCTGTACTCGCGAGTTGCACTGTATGTGTTTTTCGTATTGCCCCCACTTCAACTGTCTGCAACATAAAAACTGCGCAATGTTCAGAGTGACATTTGGAGAAGAAGTTCTTTTAGAGTAGTGAAGGTTTGAAATGAAATTGTGCAACTTTAGTGGTCTTGGTGCATCTTTTGAAAGTTTGCTATTTCGCTGCCAGGCCAATCAAATTTTTGATCCTAGGGCCAAAATTTCGAAATTGAGATGACAGTTGTTTCTGGGGTTTTCGACAATGCTGAACACAAATCCGGCATCTGTTTTGTGATTCGGGGTGCCTACTGGACTGATTTCGTTGCCTGGCTGATCAAATTTTGATCCTGGGGCCAAAATTTCGAAATTGAGATGACAGTTGTTTCTGGGGTTTTCGACAATGCTGAACACGAATCCAGCATCTGTTTTGTGATTCGGGGTGCCTACTGGCCTGATTTCGCTGCCTGGCCAATCAAATTTTTGATCCTGGGGCCAAAATTTCGAAATTGAGATGACAGTTGTTTCTGGGGTTTTTGACAATGCTGAACACAAATCCGCCATCTGCTTTGATTCGGGGTCCCTACTGGACTGATTTCGTTGCCTGGCCAATCAAATTTTCGATCCCGGGGCCAAAATTTCGAAATTGAGATGACAGTTGTTTCTGGGGTTTTCGACAATGCTGAACACAAATCCGCCATCTGTTTTGTAATTTGGGGTGCCTACTGGCCTGATTTCGCTGCCTGGCCGATCAAATTTTCGATCCTGGGGCCAAAATTTCGAAATTGAGATGACAGTTGTTTCTGGGGTTTTCGACAATGCTGAACATGAATCCAGCATCTGTTTTGTAATTCGGGGTGCCTACTGGCCTGATTTCGCTGCCTGGCCGATCAAATTTTTGATCCTGAGGCCAAAATTTCAAAATTGAGATGACAGTTGTTTCTGGGGTTTTTGACACTGCTGAATGCGAATCGGCATCTGTTTTGTGATTTGGGGTGCCTACTGGCCTGATTTCAACAGTTCAAATCTTCACCCTCGAGTGGATATTTCACAGCATTGACGCTCAACTTTGCAGCGCTAGCCGGGAATTGATCCCGCACCATTGTTCTTTGTGCCGCAGTGGAACAAAGATGGCAAAGTGACGGTACATACAGTGCATGCCACAGAGGGAGGACATTATCACCCCTCTCTACATGTTAGCAGTAACATACGCGCACACTCACGTACCATTTCGCAGGAAGGGGTGCCGCGACATGCACTCACCCCTTTTCACAGTATGATGTGCCGCGCCGACCCTAGGTGCCCCATCAATCGAGAGTACAACTTTCACCACTCACTTTCATGCCCCACTTCTCATCCGAATGGGGTTTTTTAATCGATAGCTCTCGAGGGATAGTAGTGCTCTGGCCTTCGTTTTTTTCTTGTGGTGGAAACATTCTGAGAATGATTTGAAAATTTGAATTTTTACTTACTGGGAGAGTGTTGCATCAATCACAACTTCTGGAATAATGGTTCGATTTTGATGCCCATTGGATATGTTATAGTCCTCGACAAGGAGAACAGGGCAAGAAAATCTTGACCACCTAAGTTGGCATGTTCTCAGGTTACGGTAGCTGAAAAGGGTTTTTGAACAAAAATCATCTTTAAAAAAATCCTAATAAATCAGGGAGCTGTTGGATCGGGCCAGATATCTCAAATCGGCTCTCTTTCTTTTAAGAGCAAAATCTCCAAAATCCTCTCTTTGCAGTTGACTTCAGTTTTTAATGGGGAGTCTCGTGGTGCAGTCCATTTGACCCTAAATCATCACAATCGAGCAGGGAATCAAGTTTTAGAAATATTTTTCAGCTACTGTACCCCAGCCACATCCAAATCCTGGCCAATGCCTGCTGAAGTGCATCCCAAGTGATCCCAAGTGATCTTCAGGGGAATCCTAACTGCAAAGCAAGAGGGAGCAGGTCAAAGAGAGAGGTGGCCCAAAGTGATAGCATGGATTTGGATGTGGCTGGGGTACAGTAGCTGAAAAATATTTCTAAAACTTGATTCCCTGCTCGATTGTGATGATTTAGGGTCAAATGGACTGCACCACGTGACTCCCCATTGAAAACTGAAGTCAAAAATTGGCATTTTGACCCTCCCCCCCCCCACCTGCAAAGAGAGGATTTTGGAGATTTTGCTCTTAAAAGAAAGAGAGCCGATTTGAGATACCTGGCCCGATCCAACAGCTCCCTGATTTATTAGGATTTTTTTAAAGATGATTTTTGTTCAAAAACCTTTTTCAGCTACCGTAACCTGAGAACATGCCAACTTAGGTGGTCAAGATTTTCTTGCCTTGTTCTCCTTGTCGAGGACTATAACATATCCAATGGGCATCAAAATCGAACCATTATTCCAGAAGTTGTGATTTATGCAGCACTCTCCCAGTAAGTAAAAATTCAAATTTTCAAATCATTCTCAAAATGTTTCCACCACAAGAAAAAAACGAAGGCCAGAGCACTACTATCCCTCGAGAGCTATCGATTAAAAAACCCCATTCGGATGAGAAGTGGGGCATGAAAGTGAGTGGTGAAAGTTTTGATCTGTGGCAGCTTCACTAGAGCACTCCACCCCTTTGGGGTCGGAGTGCTAAAAAGATGACCCTTGAAAACTTGTTTGCAGACTGAGACCACAAAAGATGCACATCGATCCTTGTCCCCAGACTGCACTCGCCAAACGATGACTGTCAAGTGCACCTTAGGTAAACAAAAAATTCTTGGTGCAGATGTGAACCATTTGAGTCCCCGTGTTGGATAAAGGGATAGCCGACAGACTCGCCGCTTTGTATGGTCATGCACTGTTGAGTGTAGCCGTGCGCACAGCAGCTCCTGCTTGAAACTACACATAGCCGCACACTGACTTTGTGTTGCCATGAACGCAAGGCGCTGTTATTGTTCCGTCATTCATAATGAGACTGTCTTCAGTAAACAAAACCACCTTACAGACTTCCACAATTGCGATCGCTATTGGTCTTTTCCTGTACGCCTTCAACACTGTGTGAAACGTTTCTTGACTTTGTGAAGCAGTATCTCTCGACTGGTCAACTGCCCGAGCATCAAAAGACTGTGTGCCCTCGCTCCTCCGACCACGCACATCCCATTACTGTGCAAGTTGTACTCTCGATTGATGGGGCACCTAGGGTCGGCGCAGCGCTGTGAAAAGGGGTGAGTGCATGTCGCGGCACCCCTTCCTGCGAAATGGTACGTGAGTGTGCACGTATGTTACTGCTAACATGTAGAGAGGGGTGATAATGTTCTCCCTCTGTTGCATGCACTGTACGTACCGTCACTTTGCCATCTTTGTTCCACTGCGGCACAAAGAACAATGGTGCGGGATCAATTCCTGGCTAGCGCTGCGAAGTTGAGCATCAATGCTGTGAAATATCCACTCGAGGGTGAAGATTTGAACTGTTGAAATCAGGCCAGTAGGCACCCCAAATCACAAAACAGATGCCGATTCGCATTCAGCAGTGTCAGAAACCCCAGAAACAACTGTCATCTCAATTTTGAAATTTTGGCCTCAGGATCAAAAATTTGATCGGCCAGGCAGCGAAATCAGGCCAGTAGGCACCCCGAATTACAAAACAGATGCTGGATTCGTGTTCAGCATTGTTGAAAACCCCAGAAACAACTGTCATCTCAATTTCGAAATTTTGGCCCCAGGATCGAAAATTTGATTGGCCAGGCAGCGAAATCAGGCCAGTTAGGCACCCCGAATTACAAAACAGATGGCGGATTTGTGTTCAGCATTGTTGAAAACCCCAGAAACAACTGTCATCTCAATTTCGAAATTTTGGCCCCAGGATCGAAAATTTGATTGGCCAGGCAACGAAATCAGTCCAGTAGGGACCCCGAATCAAAGCAGATGGCGGATTTGTGTTCAGCATTGTCAAAAACCCCAGAAACAACTGCCATCTCAATTTCAAAATTTTGGCCCCAGGATCAATAATTTGATTGGCCAAGGCCAGGTGGCGAAATCAGGCCAGTAGGCACCCCAAATCACAAAACAGATGCCGGATTCGCATTCAGCATTGTCGAAAACCCCAGAAACAACTGTCATCTCAATTTTGAAATTTTGGCCCCAGGATCAATAATTTGATTGGCCGGGTGGCGAAATCAGGCAAGTAGGCACCCCGAATCACAAAACAGATGCTGGATTTGTGTTCAGCATTGTCGAAAACCCCCAGAAACAACTGTCATTTCAATTTCGAAATTTTGGCCCCAGGATCGAAAATTTGATTGGCCAGGCAGCGAAATCAGTCCAGTAGGCACCCCGAATCACAAAACAGATGCTGGATTCGTGTTCAGCATTGTCGAAAACCCCAGAAACAACTGTCATCTCAATTTCGAAATTTTGGCCCCAGGATCGAAAATTTGATCGGCCAGGCAACGAAATCAGTCCAGTAGGGACCCCGAATCACAAAGCAGATGCCGGATTTGTGTTCAGCATTGTCGAAAACCCCAGAAACAACTGTCATTTCAATTTCGAAAATTTGGCCCCAGGATCGAAAATTTGATTGGCCAGGCAGCGAAATCAGGCCAGTAGGCACCCCGAATCACAAAACAGATGCTGGATTCGTGTTCAGCATTGTCGAAAACCCCAGAAACAACTGTCATCTCAATTTCGAAATTTTGGCCCCAGGATCAAAATTTGATCGGCCAGGCAACGAAATCAGGCCAGTAGGCACCCCGAATTACAAAACAGATGCTGGATTCATGTTCAGCATTGTCGAAAACCCCAGAAACAACTGTCATCTCAATTTCGAAATTTTGGCCCCAGGATCAAAAATTTGATCGGCCAGGCAACGAAATCAGTCCAGTAGGCACCCCGAATCACAAAACAGATGCCGGATTTGTGTTCAGCATTGTCGAAAACCCCAGAAACAACTGTCATCTCAATTTCGAAATTTTGGCCCAAGGATCAAAAATTTGATTGGCCTGGCAGCGAAATAGCAAACTTTCAAAAGATGCACCAAGACCACTAAAGTTGCACAATTTCATTTCAAACCTTCACTACTCTAAAAGAACTTCTTCTCCAAATGTCACTCTGAACATTGCGCAGTTTCTATGTTGCAGACAGTTGAAGTGGGGGCAATATGAAAAACACATACAGTGCAACGTGTGCGTACAGATCCTGACATCACTTTCATGTGGCAAAATCTGCCTAATTTGGGCAGTGAAATGCAAGAAAGAGGGCAAAGAAGTCGAGTAGAGCACCATAGAACATTCCGTCACACTCCCCTAAGTCCGCAACGCACACGCAACATCGCGGCTGGGCCATCGTCGGAAGCGCCCGTATGTAGTTTATTTTGTTGAGATCTATTTTCGGCGGAAAATCGCGAATATCTCGCGGAATACAGGTCGGATCACGACGAGACTTCTTCCATTCGACGCGTCTCGACGAGGCGGATTGGATGGTGTGTCGATTTTCGCCGTAGCTCGTCTCTGGCGGCCAGGGGACCTGAAAAACCGGCGAAATTTAGATCTCAAATTATGCACAAAGATATCGAACGTGTCACCTGTTGGTCTTCAGGTTAACAATAACAAGAACAATTTGTCGAAATTCGAGAGGAACAATAACAATAACAAAACAATTTATAAAATTAAGATGTGGAACAAAACAATAACAAAACAATTTAGAAAAATGTGGTACAACGACAAGACTGGTCTCCGCAGGCCAACAAATGGCCGATTTGACCAAAGCTTTCAATGGCGCTGCCTTGCTGGAGGCTATTCTGAGGCATAATTTGGCCGCCGCCGTCTACTTCGACGTGCTGCGCGTCGCCTTCGAAGGTTGCTACAGTTCATGAATGACAGCTTGTTTGTGACACTGTGTTTCCACATAAACGCACACTTGAACTAAGAGGGGCGATTCGAGCTGCACGACAAGCTGTGCTTGAGGGGAGTGGAGAGCAAGGGCCGATTCTGGGAACTGGTCAAGAATCTGGAGCAGATCAATCGGCTGCGCTACTTGGACGACATAAGGGTCATTCTGGGAGAGCTGGTGCTGGACAGTGGGAAGCCTTATTCCAGAGCGTTGTCTGGTGGGGGAATCAGTCACAACGGACGACGGCGGTAGTCGCTTCATCACCTCCGTAATTCTCAGTGGTCAGTCGTCCACCCGAACTTCACGAGGGCGAGTTCCTGCTTCGTCAGGCGGCCTTTTCCGGCTGCCGCGACTGGTACTGGGACTTCCTCAACGCCGTCAGCATGTTCAATCCCAGCTTCGTCGGCTCCGTCCACCCGAACTTCCAAGCTGACTACAGGGTGGAACATTCCAGCAACAAGGACCGTGAGTAGAGGAATGAAACCTCACGGCGTTATGTTACAGTATTCTGATTAACAAATATATCCACTGTCAGATTCCCCAATCTACATCATGCTTCCGAATTCGAATTCTACCGAAAGCCCTTATCGAGAGGACAGCTTCGATATCGGGGACGAAGAGGGCGCCGATCTGGCTGGGATCCTGGTGGAGTTGGGTGCTGTGAAGAAGATCGACCCAGATCGCGTCAGGATACGCCCGCCGCGAGAGTTCAACTATAATGAGGGTTGGTGGAGCGGAAGGGAAAACGGGGCGGATTGGTGTGCGCTCCGATGACGCCATTAGTGTTCAACCGCTACCTGCCTCCCTCTCGATTACCGTATCCCATTCATTTTGCAGCGCTGACGTTCAACGGTGCGTCAGAGGTGAAACTGCGCGACTACCAGAAGGAGCTGGCCTCAGAGGCCAACCAGGGTCGCAACGTCACCATCTGCGCTCCCACGGGTTCGGGCAAGACTTGGGTCGCCATCGACATCATCAAGAAGCATCTTACACAGAGCCTGAGGAAAGACCTGCGCAATGGGCTGCCCACCAAGAAGGTGCGGTACCGATAGAGTGGATGGTTCGACGTAGCAGTGGCAGTAGGAAGTGTAAGAAGTTTGTTTCGCTGCTGAAGGTGGCCTTTGTGGTGCCAACTGTGCCGCTGGTGGAGCAGCAGGGCTCGGTCCTGGAGACGCACTTGGGCCCCAACTGGGTGGTGCGCAAAATGCACGGCTCCTCGGTTGGCGAGCACCAAGAGGCACAGGAAGGGGCAAACCAACCCAAACGAGGGGAGCGCAAACGACCACCCACCCCCCACCAGAAACCCACAAGCAACACAAAAAAACCAGAAACCAACAAACAAAACAACCGACCACAACAAACACCACCAAAACAAACAAACACCCACCAACAGAACCAAAACAACACAAAACAGAAAAAACAAACACAAACCCAAACTGCCACTTCTCTCTATTTGAGAGCTTGAAGTGTGTGCTCAGGCTCACTGTGTTGCGTCCGTGTCTCAGGCGCAGGTCTCGGTTGGCGTGCCCCCAGTGGTGTACGTGAGCAACGCAGACGTGGTGGTGATCACGCCCCAGCTGCTGGTCAACATGCTCAAGTACGAGAGCGACCGGGAGCGCGTCGAACTCTGGGCCTTCTCCCTGCTCGTCCTCGACGAGTGCCACCACACCAACGAGGAGCACCCATACAATGGTTTGGAATGGAAACGCCGTAGCGCCTCAGTCCGACTGAGTGAAGCAATTGACCTCATTGTTCCAGTGCTGATGCGCTGGTACGCCGACTGTCGGTGGTCGCACATGGCCGGCAGGGGTCGCTGTCTGCCCCAAGTGGTGGCCTTGACCGCTTCTCTGGGTGTGGGCGACGCCAAGGACATGGAGAAGGCGGCCGAGCACATCTTCGCCATGGCAGCCAACATGAGCAGCGACAGACTGGTCACCGTCCGCCAATACAGACAGGAGTTGGATCTCTACATGAACACCCCCAACCAAGGTGGGACCAGTGAAGTGTCATATACAGCATATGCCTTCCTTACAAAGTGAGTAGATTCGTGATTAAACTTTTCAGACCTTATCATGGTGGCCAGTCACCAGGTGGACAATCGGCTTGTCAAAGTCGTAGGAGACGCTATGACCGTTCTCGAAGGAAAGATCAAGCCTTATCTGGGTGACAAGCTTAATGTTATTGCGTCTGGTGAACTGCTGCCTTCAGTGCGCGGGTCATTCATTTAGACAGGTACTTGGCGAGACGCAAGGCGCTCGACCTGAGCCTAGCCGTGATACCCGCCAATCGGGAGACGCAGCAGTACGAGATGTGGTTCTCCGTGCTGCTGAAGAATGCCGTGCCCACGCTGAAAGTGCGCGATTCCTCAGAGAAAATGGAGCTGACCAACCTGCTGAATCACGTCAAGGTGTGCTTCTGTTACATCCATTGATGATGTGCTGCAGCGGAGTTGGCTGATGTATGTCTCACCTTCAGATGTACTTCAAGTGTCTGGAGGTGAATCGCTTCCTGCTGCGAAAGAACGCTGTGGACTTTCTGCGCAGAACCTACGACGAACTGACGCCCGGTTCAACGGCCCAACACTTCCTAGTACAGCTGTATAGAGGTGGGTACAGCATTTACACTGCCCACTATGACAGACGCGAATATCGGCTGCGTCACCCGTTTGCAGAGAGCGTGGAGAGGCCTCTGCTGGTCGATGCCATAGCCAACATAGTCGACAAGAATCCCATGGTGGAGAGGCTGGTGTCTCTGCTGGAGGAGAACTTCAGGGCGAAGCCCAACGGCAGGGTGATTATCTTTGCCAAGACGCGTGAGATCACCATGGAGCTGAAGAATCTGCTCAATGAGGATGCACGCATGGCCGCTCTGGGCGTCAAGAGCGACTTCGTCACCAGTGAGGATTCCTGCGCAGGAGAAACCGACCACAACTGGAGTGGGCTTACTGCATGTGGTTTCAGGCATCAACACTTCGCGAGATGAAGGCGGACAGACAATGGTTCTGCAGAAGGAAGCCTTGGACAAGTTCAGGAAGGGCGACGTGCGTCCGATAACTTGGTGGGTGAGAAGTTGACGCCAATATTAGGTGTCTCTGTCGACTGCAGGTG
Source organism: Linhomoeus sp. GSCO2_2 (assembly GCA_030248115.1). Classification (NCBI taxonomy): domain Eukaryota; kingdom Metazoa; phylum Nematoda; class Chromadorea; order Monhysterida; family Linhomoeidae; genus Linhomoeus; species Linhomoeus sp. GSCO2_2. Next base: position 28,938 of record JASAMZ010010581.1, read on the forward strand.
AAGGTGCTGACGGCTACCACCGTAGCTGAAGAAGGCCTGGACATCTCCCAGTGCAACATGGTCATCACCTACAACATCGCCACCAACGAGACCGCTCTCATACAGAGAAGAGGTGACGGCGTTACCAGCTTGCACAAGGTCAATCTTGCTAGTTTGTGTGAACTAGTTTGCAGGTAGAGCGAGAGATCTGAAGGCGCGCTTCGTGGCGCTACTGTGCGACGCCAAGATAGCGAAGAAGGAAGAGATCAATCAGGAGAGGGAGAGACTGATGAACGCCACCTTGCAGGACATCGTCAAAATGCATCCCGAAGCGTTTCAGACCAAGGCATGCGGATGCCGATTCTAGCACGGATTCGACCTACCCACCTATAGCTAGAATCATCCTTCAGGTGGAGAAGCTGTCGCTGGCGAATCGCCGCAGCCGTCTGCGCGACGCGTGTCTCAAGTACCAAGAAGAACAGACTCGACCCGAGAGCACCTATCAGCTGTTGTGCAAGAGCTGCAACAGTCTGATCTGCGCCAGCGCCGACATGCGCAAGGTCGACTGCCACTATGTGTGCGTGGACCCCGAGATCTGGACACGCAGCGCCACCATTCCCTTCCCCGAGGCGAGGAAGTTCGCCCAAATGTCTTTCGTGGGCGCCACCTACTGCCGCCAGCCCAATTGCAACACGGTCTGGACACAGATCATCAGGTACAACGAGGTCTACCTGCCAGCCGTCAAGAACGATGCCATGGTGAGCCACCGGCGGGGAGCGTGCATGTCATGTCATGGTCATTTGCAATGAAATCGTGTTGCGACTACATACGTCGGCTCAGAGTGACAACTGTCATTCTTGAGTTGCTCTGCTATGCAGCGTCCATACAGGAGGTCTCTGTGGGAAAGAAATCTTCACTTTGCAGGTGCTGCGCGACCTCAACGACAGTCTCAAGCGACTGAGCAAGTGGAAGAAGGTGGAAGAGCAGTGCTTCCGGCCGCGCCCTGTGGAAACGGCCGATTTGGCCCTCATGAAGGAAAGAATTTCCCTTATTCTAAAGCAACAGTTGGATAGGGTCGGCGGCCCCACCCGTGTCACTTTGGAGTAGATTTCAACGGTTCTGTAGTCGGTTCGAAAGGTGTACTAGCAGACTGTGAGATTCTATTGAGTGGATGTGATCGCGACTATCTAGCCCAGCCTTACGGACTTTTGAAGTCGATCCATTCATAATCTCTTGCCTCTTGCAGTTGTGCGGGTTGTGTATGTTGAGCACGAATGTGACTTTTTCGTTCGTCGTTACTACAGTTGTGGCTTGCCTTGGTTGTCAGATTTTTCTGAACCGCCGGTGTATTGTCAGTGGCTAAGGTGAGAAATGGCGACGTACCAATACTTGGGCATATCGGTCACTCATCCGATACCGAGCTTGACATCACAGAATCACTACTCCATCCACTTCGCAGCAGTGATCATCTGAAGTCGTCCGGGTTGAACATTCCTCGCGCTCTGTGCAGAATGCTGTCCTGAAAGACGTTGAAACGAAGTGCGCGCGGGGTGCCAATGCGCCCAGGGCGTTCACAGAAGCAGCGCCACCTTGCTGGGGTCGTAGGGGTTGTCCTTGGAAGGTATCTCGAGGACGGCGGGGACGCTGCGCGTGTGGCTCTCGACCGTGTAGCGTATCATCTCGGCGATGTGCTGGTTGATGAGAATGACGGCAATGTCCTCGCGCTGGCAGAAGCTCTTGAACGCCTCCTCCACCTCCGTCGGCGACGTCGACTTCGAGTCCACCACCTGCGACGACGACGATGAAGAGAAGCTTCTTTGTTGGATGAGAGAATTGCATGATGGCTGACGCGCGCCTTTCGTGTAGGCGATCGGTCCCACTATCGGCTGCACGTTGTATTGACAACGTGATAGTAAACTATCGGATCGATCGATCGCTGCCACTGACTGACAATATCTCTACATAGTTTGTTCTACGCTCAGATACTTGCTTTGCTAGGAAGGGGACCGAGTCGACGTACAACCAACGATTCCTACCAAGAAGTTGGGTCGTCTGGCCCGGTTCAACTCTCCAACGCCCCCGAGGAGGAAGCCGACGCAGGTGTCCTCATCTCCGATGACGGCGATCAGCTTCCCCTTTGCTCCTGAGTGAGCCATCACTCTGCTAAGCACGTTTTGGCGACGCTTACCGACTTTACAGCAGAATTCAGTCACGTCTCTCCTCTCTGGAATACTGAACCGCTTGGCAGACTCGAGATCGATACTCGGTCGTTCAGTTGCTGATACATAGGTCTGGCGGTGGTTCGCAATTTACGATTTGAAAGTACGCATTCTGAACTGCGCTGAACGCAAGGTGATTTTCAAAAGAATCTGCAAGAGAGACGAGAGTTCAATTGTCTGGAGCGATGTCTGGAACAGGAGGGGGATTGGTGAAGAACTACTACCGCTACGAGTCGGCAGAGGGCAGCTACAGCAACGCCGTGACGACGGCCTTCTCGGCGGCGGCCGCCCACTCGATGGCCGCCGTCGACCGCTGGCACTGCGCCGCCGCAGCCTGCCAACTGGCCGCCGTCTGGAACCTCAGGACCAGGAGGAAGGTGGGTTTGGCTCTAGATGGGGAATGAATACCGTACATTCTGGTTCACTTCAGTAGACGTTGATGCCCTTTAGGTGTTCGTGGTGGAAGGGGATGACAGTCGTTCCCCCGTTCACTGCTTGGAGTTTAGTCCCGACCGGAGGCTACTCGCCATCGGCTACCAGGTCGGTTGACTGCCTTCATCCTCCAACAAACTCGCTGCCTTGTGTAGTCGTAGTTTTGTCTATCTGTACGTCTACCGTTTACGTTTGCAGAATGGCTCGGTGAGAGTGTTCGACAGGAATCCCTCCGAGGGTGAGGCACCAAGCGACGAGCCCAAAATGGTCTTCGTGGGACACAGAACGGCCGTCAACGTTCTCGCCTTCGCCAGCGACGGACTGACGTTGGCCTCTGGAGGAAAGGTGTAGAGTAGCTACCCCTTTGACAGGGTTGCTTTCGGTGGTATCCGTGAGCATTTGTACCTCTAGGACGGCAAGATCGTTCTATGGGATGTGGTCAATGAATGCGGCATAGTCAAGCTCTCCGGTCACAAGGGACCTATCACGGAACTGGCTTTTGCCAGGAATAACAGATTCCTCCTCTCAAGGTTACCAATCCTCACTCCCTTCTCGCGACCCTCTACACCAACTCACTATTAGCGTCCCTTGCCCCCCCCCCCCTCCACTTCCTCGTCCTGCCGCACCCTCAGTAGAATGAAGTAACTTCTTTAGTTCCAAGGACTCGCTACTGAAGTTTTGGGACTTATGGACTCACAGCTGCTTCTTCACCTTGGCAGACCACCGATCCGAGGTGCTGAAGGACACAACCAATGTTTTCATCCTACCATAACTCATATCCGTGGCCATAGGGCGTATGTACCAACATGCGAGCTTCCATATCAATCCGCCGATAATTCCCTCTATTGTAGCTCTACTCCTTCTCCCTGCTGCGGGAGGAGTCTCTGCTGGTGACGGGCTCTGCCGAATTGGAGTTGGCCGTCTTCCAGCTCAGTTGGCTCTCCGACGGTCGCACAAAGGAGGAGGTCAAACTGGAAACTGAGACGAAGAGGCTGAAACTGGAAGTGGATGAGGATTCATCGCCTGGGGGCATTGCTGAGGACGGCAATGCAGAGAGTGATCAAAGCAACGCCTTTGTGCGCTGCTCCAAGTTGGGCACCCTTATTCGTGGGACGAAGGGCGGCGTCCAGAGGCTGCTGGTCAACGGGCACGGCAATCTGCTCGCCTCATTAGGCAACGACTCCAAACTGGAACTCTTCCAAGTGCTCAGTCAAAAGCAGACAGAGAGGAGGAAGCAGAAGAAGCTCCGGAAGGCCGTCGCCAGCAGAGGCGCTGGAAGGTGAGTCGCGACATTGAAGCAACATGGGTGGTGGGGGGGGGGGGGGGGGGAGGTAGCGCAAAGCTGACACCAGTGCTCTCACTAGCCTAGGGAAGCGAGGCGATCTCTCTTCTTTTTCAGCTCCGCAGAGGAGGAGGGTATGTCTGCTGAGGCAGCGTCATCGCTGGAGGAGCGCGTGTCGCGGGACGTCTCCACCCTTCTCTACCGCCTCGCCCACTACCAGACAGAGAGCAAAGCCAAGATCCGCTCCGCAGCCTTCGCGCCCACTTCCACCGTCCTCCCAGTGGGAGACGACGTCGGCGTCCTTAGATACAGGGTGGGTGAGACCTAGATTTTTATGCGCCAATGATTGATCACGGTTGAATTAGGATTCTTGGTTTCGATATTACGTCTCACGCCTATATCGAACAATTCTTATTTTTGGGCGAGAGACCTCGCTTATAAGAATTGAAGTAGTATTCATCAGCGAGGGTCGTTTCGCGCGAGCTTCTAAGCGTAGCGGTGTACTCCAAGTCCTTTCTCTTCAGCTCTTCTTGATGCTGGCCAAGAACTCGCTCGAGTGCGTCTCCGTCGAGTTGCTGAAGTCCAGCCAGGCGGTCGTCACTCCACTCTGTGGGTTGCCGATTGCGACGACAGTGGCGTGTGTGTGGTACACATGCAATGCGACGCACGCGTCTGTGCAGTGTCGCTGGGAGAGAGCGCGGGCCATCTGACGGAGCCGCGGGGCGTCGTCTTCTCCAGTGACGACTTCGCCTTCGCCACGCACTCCAAGGAGTCCGTCAAAGTCTGGAACCGACACTCGCCCTCTTATCCCGCGCAGGTCTGGGGTGTAATCGGTCGCCTTCCATCCATACACGCGTTGAGTGCGTTGCTTCTTGCTTTCTCAGAGTCTGGCGAGCATCTCCAATGTCAACGCTGTCCTTTTCGTGACGGGCGACAGGCACGTCGTCGTCGCCACTGAGGTCGCTGCAATGCTTACTTTTGCATACTGTAGAATTGGTACAGCGCTATAGAGTTTGGACGCGAATGTCGGCTGCATGCTGAATTTGGCTCCCCAATGTTTCACATGTTTGTTGTACCACTATGTATATGCACTTCTTGTTCAGGTGGGGTCGTTGTCGATATTCGACTTGAACTCTTCGGAGTTGCTGGAAACCGTGGAAGGCTGTCACGAAGGAACCATTTGGCAACTGAGCCCCACGCCTGACCAAGTATGACACGTTTGCTCAGATGTTTTGCAAAGTATCTAAAACTGACCGCTTACAGAAAGGCTTCATCTCCTGCGGCGCGGATAAGACGGTCAAGTTCTGGACGTACGAGCTCATCACTGACGGCGACAGGTGCGCTCAGTGTCAGTCACATTCGGCTAGCCATATTTTTGGATGTACCCAGTCCCACCATTGCAGAAGGCGTCTGTCCATTAGTCAGACGAGAACCCTGAAGCTGTCAGACGAGGTGCTGTGCGCCCAGATGACCCCAGACGGCAGGCTGCTGGCAGCCGGCCTTCTGGACAACACCGTTAGAGTGCACTTTGTGGACAGCTTCAAAGTGCGCACGCACTCTCCCATGCTTGCCACTGCGCACTAGCACATGTCTCATCTATCCTTCGTCTTCGCTGGCAGTTCTTCCTCAGTCTCTATGGGCACTCTCTGCCCGTGCTCTGTCTGGACGTCAGCGACGACAGTCAGCTGATCGTGACGGGCTCCGCAGACAAAGACTGCAAAGTCTGGGGATTGGACTTCGGCGACTGTCACAAGTCCATATTCGCCCATGACGGAAGGTGTGAATGAATGACAGAGACTTGAGCCCCTCTTAGTGTGGACTGGCGCTAGAGTACTCAAATACTGTAGCGCGCCTAACCTTTTGTCAGCTCGACCGCAAAGCTAGCGAAACGTGAAACTTGGCGTCTCTCTTGCAGCGTGACGAGCGTCCGCTTCGTGCCCCACTCCCATCTGTTCTTCTCCAGCGGGAAGGACGGCAAGATCAAGCAGTGGGACGCCGACAACTTCCAGAGAATTCAAGTGCTCGACGTGCGTCATGTTCTAACCTATCTTGCTGTAGCTTCTTGTGGCTGCGTGTTAATCAATGAGAATGAACTGCGCTGCAGTGCGGAGGCGCCTGGGCCTCAGTCTCGTGTCTGGCGGTCAGCGGCTCGAATGGACGCCACCTCGTCTCCGTTGGAAAGGACAGAGCTGTGCGCCTCTGGCACAAGACCGAGGAACTCCTGGTGCTGCACGAGGAACAGGAAGTGGTCAGTTGTATTCTTCTGCCAGCTTCTGATTGGGCAAAAGTGTGGAAAATTTTTGCTCAATACACTGTAGTGTGCCCACTGTATGTATGCTTTGTACAGGAGCGAGAGGCAGAGTGGGATCGGGAGTTAGAGACAGAAGCGGAGGCGACTGTGGCTGGAGAGGGCGACGCCCGGGAGTCCACAGCACAGCTGGCCGCCCACAAGACAACTCGCTCCATTCGATCGGTAGGAATGCCTGAAGTTTCCTCACAAACTGTGCATCCTTGTGAAATGAGCGCACGTCACTACCGTAGGCCGAAGACATCATGGAGTGTCTGGACGTCTGCAGAGTGGAGCGGGCGGCCCTCATGGACAACCCCAAGGTCTAATTGTTCACTCGTTTGGCAGTTTGTTTGCAAGCATTCTTATTTGGGTTGAATGAGTTGACCTATTGCAGCACGAGACGAAGCACCCGCTGTATCTGGCCCTGGGAAGTCGCTCGCTGGACTTCTTTCTTGCCGACACTCTGAAGCGGGTCAAATCCAGGTATACGGTAGCTTGGTAAGGAGCAGCTGAGCGCATCAGTCACCTGTCGCGCACGTTCAGTGACCTGGAGAAGTGTCTGTTGATGGTGCCGTTCGGCTACGTCTTCGAGCTTCTCTCCTCGCTGGCTCTTTGCATACAGCGCAACTACCATCTGGAGCTCTGCACTCGAGTCGTCATGTTCCTAGTCAGGTGAGCGCAGTGCGTGACCCAACACGACTTCTTGCGCCTGCAGCGCCTCTGTGGAATTTCAGGATCCACCACAACCAAATAGTCGGCTCGGAGGCGGCCATCCCAATAATCGACCGTCTCAGAGGCGTCTGCGGGAAGCGACTGGGCGCCGCCAGGGTAAGTTGTGTTGATAGGGTGTCTGTGTTCCGTGTGTAGGCACCGAACGAAATCGCTGCTCAACAAATCCCGTCAACAGGACGAGATCGGCTTCAATCTGGCCGCCTTGACCCTGCTGCGAGAGGCCCTGGAGGAGAAGGAAGAGGTGCAACTATTTACTGACGCCGCCGATAGATTCCGGAAGAAGAGAAAAGCCAAGGAGAAGCACGCCTACACTGTCTCTCTCGTCTGAGACTAGTTGGCATGCGCACCATTGTTGTTGGATGGCTACAGTCGCCGTTGTTGAGTTTTCGTTTGACCTTCGAGAGAAATCTTCGGAGAGGGATGGTAAGCAACAAGCAAGGCACATTTACATCCACGCACCAAACAGGGAACCTGTAGCGGATCGGATCGTTGGCAACAAATCTACTCACGCAAAATCGGTTTCTGTCAACGAACAGCAAAGCAAGAAACGATCGATTGATCGACTACCAGCTTCTACACCTCCAGCAATGCAACTGCGTCAAATCGACGATTTCAACATACTGCGGCAACCACCACACAACATCTGTAACTTACCGTACTCTGCGGAAAACAGAAAAATGGGCAAGCGTACCAGGGGGACGAACCATTCTACTCGGCGCTACCATCATCGCTCCCGTCGTCGTCGTCGTCGCCTGGCTCGTTTTCGTCGTCGTCGTGGTCGTTGGGGAAGCAGCAGCGCATCCACTCTCTCAGCTGCGTGTCCATCTGCTTGGTGAAAGGCAGAATGACCACTCGGCCGCCGTGCTTCTCGTTCGCGTGACGAGACACACTCTTCTGCCACCTGCAGGCACAGAGACACACTCTTGTTGACGCGCTACAGATGCGCTCAACACAGGGCAGCCAAGAAACTGCGCCTGTTTCGCTCGCATCTGTTTCGAAACGGTACACATGGTACTACCGCAACCCTCCAATAACGACAGTGCGTTTCCTCACCCCACCCCACCCCCGGTCTTTCGACTTTCGACATCACCTAGTTGACCAGCAGTCCGAGGGCCGCTTATTGGAGGATTTACCGTATATATTACTGTGAGCACCAAACCTATGTAAAAGGCCATTTGTGTGCGCGACGCACTTGAATCGGTTCTTGCATCCCTCGATGCCGCAGGCGAAGGGCAGTCGCGCCTCCATGTGCTTGTTCAGGACGTGCTGCATCTTGGAGACCTCCTTCTTCAGGTCGACGTCGCAGTGCGCGCAATACACGCCGCCTCCGCCCTGAGAAAAGACACGCGTTACATGAAGCTGTGAGGTAATCAACTTCAATATCCCACTATCCGTGTACCTTGTGCGATCGCTCGCTTCTCGCCGACCCGCCGTCGCTGCCACGCATGGCCGTCACCGACGACGCACGACGGAAGCGCTGCAATTTTGGGTAGCTAGTCACGAGGACCAATTCAAATTGAGAGACGAGGCGGCGTACGTCTCTGGAATCGGCCGGCTCGTCCTCGCGCTCGCGCTCGAGTCCGCGTGTGGGGGAGACGCTGCGCCCGCGCTTCCGATCCTGCGACGTCTGAACAGCACACTGTGACTTCCTCTACTCAACACAGCAAGCGTACTGTAGCAATCGACTACTTCCAGAAATAGAACGAACCTCTGACACGGCCAGTTCGAGTTCGGGAGGAGCGTTGCCGTCGTCGTCCTTGTCTACTCGCTTCTGGCGCGTCGCTCTCTTCCCCTTCGCCGCCTTCTTCGAGCCTCCCTTTCTGGGCTTCCTCGTGGATTTCTTTGGCTAAAGTAAAGAACTGGACGCAATCTAACGTGCGCAACTTATGGCAGTAGGTACACAGTCTTAACTATCTGACGCCCACAATGTACATGGCGCAGTAGGTCTACAGTACGGCAGGCTTTTGTGGGGCGCAGCTCGACAACCATAATGAGCCGACCGAAGGCAGCGCGTAGCCGTAGACGTCCTTGAAGATGTTCCGCCAGAACTCGTTGTCGCGCTTCGACAGCTCGATGGAGGCCCTCTTCTCGTGAAGCTCCTCGTTGTGACTCGCCGCCTCCTTCACCGAGTCGAACTCCTGAAATCATAAGTCGTTGCCGCGCCGCACATGCACTGTACCTAGACAAGTGATACGTGACACTCCTTGAGTGTCAGATAGGCACTCCGCGTGATTGTTTTAGCAGACGAGGGCACAGAAACTCCAACAAGTGCTGCATTCCCGTTAAATTTGTTTGTTCCCAAGTGTTTCAGCGTAGAACTAGGGTCTATAGCCCGGGGTGGGCCTAAGCAGATGCCATACACTTAGAGGTCGATGTGGCGCAAGTGACGCGTTGGAGCAGGCTGTACTGACGACGATGAGCGCAGGCTGCACTGACCGCTGACTGTCTATAGCCACTCACAATGTATGTAGAATGCCAGCGGCGCCCAAATTGTACAGGCGCGCCTTATCTACGCTACACAGCGGGGGCTCCCCCGCTGGGGTGGACGGCGTCCGTGGCCCTAGTGCTACAGTACGATGCTCCTATAACTCGGTTCGATTGCGCGTGCGTAGACGCCTTTCTCAGCGCGTCTTATATGGACGGCGTACTGTAGGCGCAGCAAAATCAATGGCGGACGGTATTTTCGGAATTTCGCGAAATTTTGCAGAGCGTGAGTATTCGTCCAAAACGAGTTTAAATATACCGCAAATCGCTAAACAAACGCCGGGTTCGCGTTCGGCGGCGTCAGACCGCCAAGAAACAACTGTCAACTCAATATTGAAATTTCGGCCCCGGAAACCAATTTTTGGCCGGCCGGGTCCCGAAATCAGGGCAAAGGCGTCACAAATCGCAAAACAAACACCGGATTCGTGTTCAGCGTCGTCGAAAACCCTCGAAACAAGTGAAACCTCATTTTCGAAAATTTGACCGCGGGATTCAAACATTCGGCGCGGCCGGGCTATGGTACCTCGAAATGGTCAAGACACTTCGTCTAGACCAACTTTTAACGCGGAAAACGATGCGATGGTCAATTTGGCGCTAAAGACACGGTTTCCAACTCAACAATCCACTCAAAGTTGAAAATCCGAATTTTCCGCTCGGGACCCGGGACTTTTGCCACCGCGGATCTCCCGAACGGCAAGACCGATCTTGGCGATTTTGGTCTCTATCGAAAGGTCATACAGGGTGGGTAAAAAAAAGTGAGACCCCTAACTTTGCGGCTGCCGTTCTCAAGCTTGGCTCAATGTATCAAGCGCAAATTTTGGCACAACATACTACATGGTGTTTTTGATCAACTGTCAAAATTTTGGACCATCTGATCGATCCTAAGGAAAATGGGGTCACTTTGCGCAAGGTCATGTCGAAAATCGGGTGCAACGACTTTTCAATGGAGGACGTCGAGGAGAAGGACGAGGCCCTCGTCGATGGTCGTTCTCCTCGACGTCCTCCATTGAAAAGTCGTTGCACCCGATTTTCGACATGACCTTGCGCAAAGTGACGCCATTTTCCTTAGGATGGATCAAATGGTCCGAAATTTTGACAGTTGATCAAAAACACCATGTAGTATGTTGTGCCAAAATTTGCGCTTGATACATTGAGCCAAGCTTGAGAACGGCAGCCGCAAAGTTAGGGGTCTCACTTTTTTTTACCCACCCTGTAGAAGGCTCTAAGTCAGAAAGAAGAGTTTGCGAGGATCCACAGTCGCAAACTCGAGTTATGATTTTTTAAAGGTCGGAAAAAAATTTTAAATTTTAAATTTTCTACCGTACTCCCGCGTCGGACCACCTAGGGAGCCCATTCCAGCGATGTCGCCTAGAGGACCCAAAGGCCTACAACATATCCAAAAATCATCAAATTCGATCCACTTTTGCGAAAGTTATGGCGTTTTTTTTTATTTGAACCGGAAAATTTGAATTTTTGAATTTTCGCAAAATTCTTCCACCACCGAAATTTTTTCACCCCCCGAGCACGCTGCGCATCGTCACAAGCTATCTTTTAAAAAAAATTTGGCTCCCTAAGTGCTTCTTAGCGAGCGCTAGCCCCGAAGGTGTTAACTGTAGGCTTTACCGCTCCTATAGCACTCCTTCGCTTTCCAAGCGGCGGAGTGCCAAAAACGGTAGGTACCACCACCCAATCAACCTTCCCAACCTCTCCGCATTTTCCGCAGTTGGCGGCGCTGCTCTTGGCGCCGTTCTCATCGGCCAAGAGCGAGTCTGTGTGCGTGGCTGCGTGGGCCATGAGGGCGCCCAGGAATACCCAGTCGTCGTCTTCCTCTTCTAGGGCTACTTTGACCGAGCAGTGGCACTGCTGACACTCGCCGACTCCCTCCAGAGCGGGCAGGAGGGTGGGCTTGGCCGCTTCCACCTGCAAGTGGCTTCAGGCGATCTCTGATGAAGCTTTCTCGACAGCAAGCATCACACGAAGTGTAGCTATGTATGTAGAGGTGGTACGTACCGTAAATACTCTAAATCTCACAGGTTTATTTTTCGACCTCTCTCAACGAGGGGGCACTATTGGAGGGTGGGGGCTGATTAGAGGACGAGGCTAATTCTTTCAGTTTCCCTCTTGGAGGGGTACTACTGGAGGGGGGGGGGCGGCTTATTAGAGGGGAAGGGCTCATTACAGTACATACATGAAGTATTCACACCGAGACACTTCGCAAAGGCGTGTCATCGTCACCTGTTCGGGCGCGACCTTGGTGCCGAAGCATGTGAGCAGCATCAGGTTGAGTCGGCCTTTGTACTCGGCCGTGTCGCTGAGACGGCGCGCCTCCAGCTGCTCGGCCTCCTGCGGGTGCGTCTTGGCGAAGTGATTCGTCATCCTGAACGGAGGTTGGGATGTACCGGGTGTCCCAGAAAAAAGTGAACACTTTTTCTCCAGCTTGTAATTTGTGCTTCAGTGAATCAATATCAATGAAACTTTGCATTCGTATACCCGAATGTGTTGTGGATAACCGTTACAATTTTCAGCCGAATCGGTTCTGGATTACTTGACTTACGAGCACACGAGCTGTTCGGACTCAAATCTCTTTGCGATCTGTGCGCGTTTCAGGCAGGATGGCGTCTTTTGATTATACCCTTCTGCAACTGTTGGCAACGCAAATAATTATGCAAACTGCATTCTAGGAAAGTTCCCCCCCCCCCCTAGTGGGGGGTAAGGTCAGGTGAATTTGTTCGGGCTGAAGTTGAACAGGCTGTGTATCTCAGATGACTTCTCAGCCTCTGAGCTACACGAACAAATTCAGCGTGCTCTGCTCACACGCACGACGGTTCTCACATAGGCGCAACCCGCAGGTGGGTACGCACCTCACTCACCACTGATGAAGCGCGAGTAGGTGTCTACCACTGCAGCACTCAAACAACGTAACGTATGCAGCAAGCGCAGCGCAACATGTGCAAGTGCAACGACCCCCCCCCCCCCCCCCCTTCACCCACCCACATTCCTACATCAACAGGCGCCGTGCGTCCGTGCAGCCACTAACCCACGTGCATAGACAGTGCCATGCCATCACATGCCAGCACGATGTATCGAATCGAAGTACTTAGGACTTAGTGCTATGTAATTCAGAGTTGCACTGCTCACTCTGAAGCGAGTTTGGCACCCGTAAACAGAGCACGCTGAATTTGTTCGTGTAGCTCAGAGGCTGAGAAGTCATCTGAGATACACAGCCTGTTCAACTTCAGCCCGAACAAATTCACCTGACCTTACCCCCCACTAGGGGGGGGGGGGGAACTTTCCTAGAATACACTCCCTGTCCATGTCCACGAAGTGGACACTTTCAGCGGGGGGGGGGGGGGTCGGGGTTGGGGTGTGGGGGGGGGGGGGGGGAAGTTCATCCTCACGGACAGGTTTGCAGGAGTGGGTACCATTGGGGTCATGAGCAAAGGGCAGCTCGAATCCAGAAACAAACACTGGATTCGTGTTCTGTGTCCTCGAAAACCCCACAGGAGGTTGGATGGACAGACAGGTCTGGCCACAGGAGGTTGGATGCACAGACAGGTCTGGCCTCGGGAGGTTGGATGCACAGACAGCTATACGACTATACGAATTACGATTTCGTCATAATGTCATTCTGTTACCCACCACCCTTCTGGAGTCCACCCACAACACCTCCAATACATATCACCATTCTACAGTTCATTTCGACATTGACTATACGAATTTACGATTTCGTCATAATGCCATTCTGTCACCCACCACCCTTCTAGAGCCCACTGACTCCACTCTCAACACCTCCAATACGTATGACCACTCTAGAGTTCATTTTGACATTGACTATACGAATTTACGATTTCGTCATAATGCCGTTCCGTCACGTACCACCCTTCTAGAGTCCACTCTCAACACCTCCAACACATCTCACCACTCAGCAGTTCATTTCGACATCGACTATACAAATTTACGATTTCGTCATAATGTCATACTGTACTGGTTCCAACCTTTGGGCATGCATATCTCAGGAACCACACAACCTAGGAAGATGAAATGTTTTACACATTTGTTCACCCTATGGTGGTCTTGGGTGGATCACTTCGATTGGCGGGCCAGCGTGCACCACTAGAGCTCAGCCGTCAGGAGCCGGGTCCCGGATCCATACCGATTCCGACTTTTGGGCATGCATATCTCAGGAACCACACAACCTAGGAAGATGAAATGTTTTACACATTTGTTCACCCCATGGTGGTCTTGGGTGGACCACTTCGATTGGCGCGCCGGCGTGCACCAGTAGAGCTCGGCCGTCTTGAGGGGTGGGGGCCAGGATCCGTACTCGCCCAGACTTTTGTCACCACGTAACTTTTTACTGGGGTGACTTAGAAAGATGAAATGTTTTACACATTTATTCACCCTATGGTGGTCTAGACCGGATCACTTCGATTGGCGCTCCAGCCTGCACCACTAGAGCTCGGCCGTCTTGAGCCGAGCCCAGGATGCGTACCGATTCCAACCTTTGGTCCTACATATCTCAGGAACCGTACAACCTAGGAAGATGAAATGTTCTACACATTTAATCGCCCTATGGTGGTCTTGGGTGGATCACTTCGATTGGGGCCCTAACTTGCACCGGTAGAGCTCCGGCGTCTTGAGCCGAGCCCTGGATGCGTACCGATTCCGACCTTTGGTCCTCCATATCTCAGGAACCGTACAACCTGGGAAGATGAAATGTTCTACACATTTACTCGCCCTATGGTGGTCTTGGGTGGATCACTTCGATTGGGGCCCTAACTTGTACCACCAGAGCTCGGCCGTCTGGGAGTCGGGACTTAGCCAAAATTTCGGCCATTTTTTTGATCGGGGCCTACGACCGCAATACTCAACCGATCTCGGTGTTTTTTTTAACATAATAAATGCGGTTAGTGGGCGGTTCTAACGCGCCATAAACCACTGCCCTAGCTAGTACCGTTCGCGAGAACGAGGCCAAAAACCTGGCAATTAGATGAAGATTGCTGAATTTTTCGACAGTTTTCATTTAATATCTCGGGAACCACTTGACCGATCTGTCTAAAATTTTAGCACAATACTTCTTGTTACTATGAACATCTATGGTGAAAATTTCAGCCCGATCGGTTAAGTCTACCTATATGACGTAGTACTAACCCCTAGTCCCCGGGGGCGCACTGGCCCCCTGCCGAACAAATTGGGTTGAGCGCTGACGCGCTCAACCCGATATAAAAGCATCAAAAGCACAACATTTGTGTTGTTTGATGCTTGAAAAGGAAGATTTGGGATGTTAGAATAAATCTTCCACAAGACGTGATCCCGGAGTGCTTTCTTGGAATAGACAGGTTTCGGCTTTCGGCCAGACTGGAGGCTGTTGCTAAGGTTTATGTGGAACACATCAAAGCCAAATTTGATACACAATGATTTGTCGACCCCCTGGCGTTAATCTAAGCAAGATTCAATTGCAGTTTGTGATCTTGAAACACGGGGACTGCGTAGGTCGAAGTGGTTTTGCATGTCCCACACTAGACCTACTGTAGCCATGCGTATGTAAGGACTTCGTGGACAAAATTTGGTGCACTGAAGTCCTATATACTAAGGCGCCTAACTCTGTCCGTTTGTTTGTTTGTGTGTGTGCAAACGCCATAACTCTAGACACAGTTGTCAGTTCGCGATGATCTATAGCTTAAACTGACCGTCATAACATGTAGTTTTGCACCTCCTATTTTAGAACTTTGACCGATGACTAAATTCCATAATATTTCGAAAATATCGACTGCACCAGTACATTCTGACCACAGAAGGTACCACACGATGTAATTGGCGTTTGATTTCGCGACAAAAGTGCTTTACGGTGTCACCATTCATGACAGAGTTGTCGTTGTGAGACTCCAAAGTGTATTCGCAGGCACTGCATGCACTGGCAGGGGCACAGCATCAAACTGCTTTTGATCTATGTCAAATGTCTTTAGATCTATCTGAAATCTTCTGCGGGCTAAACCCAAATGTCTACTGGCTAAACCCAACTATCTATTGTGTATTTACAGTCACGGGAGCTGGTGCGAGCGTAAATGCAGGCACTGGCAAGGGCACAGTGTCAAATGTCTTTAGATCTATCTGAAATCTCCTACGGGCTAAACCCAAATGTCTATGGGCTAAACCCAAGCGTCTATTGTGTATTTACAGGCATGGGAGCTGGTGCGAGCATAAATGCTGGCACTGGCAGGGGCACAGTGTCAACTGTCTTTAGATCTATCTGAAATCTCCTACGGGCTAAACCCAAATGTCTATGGGCTAAACCCAAGCGTCTATTGTGTATTTACAGGCACGGGAGCTGTCGCGAGCATAAATGCAGGCACTGGCAGGGGCACAATGTCAAATGTCTTTAGACCTATCTGAAGTGTTCTACGGGCAAAACGCAAGTGACTACGGGCTAAACCCAAGCATCTATTGTGTATTTACAGGCACGGGAGCTGGCGAGATCCTAAACATGGGCACTGACAATGGCACAGGGTCCAACGACCTGAGATCTAACTGCAGTGTCCAGCAGTGACTGAATTCGATGATTGCGTTATCTCCTTCATGCTCTGCAGATTACCCATACACTATTGACCATGGAGATTCTCCTACGGGCTAAAGGCTCTAGTATAACACTATAGTGTCTGCATGTGTAAAATTTGGTTAAGATTTGTTATCCTAACAGCGAGTTATGAGCTGGAGAAAAAGTGTTCACTTTTTTTGGGACACCCGGTACAGGCAATCGCCCATTCTATTGTCACAAACACACACTTCGCCCCTTCCTCTCAGTATCTTGCACACCCCCATTCTCACACCGCATCGTCGCCACTTTCACACACAGGTCTGCTACTTTCACACATGTGTATATGCGCAATCCACCGAAACGCAGCGCCCATCACATTCAGTCGCAGATTCATATGAACTGGCGCTTCAATCAAGCCCAGCACTCTCTCACGTTCTAATGTCGTTGTTCTTGAATGGGCACCGGTCGACGGGGCACTCGTAGAGGAGCAGGCTGTACTTCAGATGTTGCTTCTTGGCATGCTCCACGAAGCCCTTTCTGAGAGGGCCCGCATCGGGGCAGAGGTTGCACACCGTTGTCACTTGGAACTTGGCCAGCACCCTGCCCGTCGTCGTCATGGGCGGCGACAACGCCGCTGATGAGCTGCGCTTCTGACAATAAGTCTTGTTCTGCGCCCGTGTATTGCAGTGGCGCGATGGGCAACCACAAACCTTCTTCGATTCGGGCGCAACTGCAGACTCGCTCTGCTTCTGCTCCTCGCCGCCTTCGATTGCTTCGATGTCTCGGTCGGCCCCTTTCCTCTTCTTCCGTTGTTTCGACCCCTCCTGCGCACACAAAGAAGACAGCACATCATAAAACTGCGGCTCTTGCAAGACCACCTACAGCGCCTATCTTGGAACTCACAGTACCTTCGCACTACTGCGGCGCTTGCGCGAGACCTTGGCTTCCTGTGCTGGCATTTCCTGCAAAGCGACGTTGACAGTGAATGTTTTACTGATTTCCACAATGTATGTACAGGACAAAGCTAACCTGGTCCTCTCCTTGTTGGATAGGCTGGTTCGAATTCAGCAGATCGATGGTCGCCTGCTGCTGCGCGTCACCTTGAGCAACTAAACGGAAGCTCATGCGCTAGATACTGTTGACCAACGTGCAACAGAAATGATAGGAGTGGATTGTACTGCGTTACCAGAAACAGACTCATCCGCCCGCTCGACATCCTGCTTCTTCTTTCCCTTCCTTCGACTGTGTTGCTTCTTTCCAGCTTCCTCCTTCGCTGCGTCCGCTTCCATGGCTTCTTCCACTTCTGCCGCGCTCGCCTTCCCCCTTCCCTTTGGCTGCTGCTTCTTGCTCTTTCCGCTTTTCGAAGCCGCTTTCTGGGCCACAGACTGCTCGACAACCTCCCCGCCTGAAAGCCGAGTGGAATCCGTAACAAACTGCTGGGAGCGCCTACTGTCTTGTCATAGGGAGACACGACCGTTGCCGTTGTCTCTGTCCTCCGAATCGCATTGCTGCGGCGGTGACGGCGTAGCGGCGATTCGGAGTCTTTTGTCCGCCGGCGAATCCGTTTCTTCCGCCTCCTGCTCCAGCTCGTGACTCTCCACCGTAGGCGCCGGCTCCCCGCGACCACTCTCCGCTGCTGAAAAAGAGTATACGATGGAAATCGCAATTCCACAAAGTAAGCCGAGACAATGGCATCAAACTAGAATTTCATTCACACCTCGCTTGTCTCGGCGCGTCTGGCGTCGACTGGACGACTCGGCCGGCGTCTCTTCCGCTGGAGCTGGCGACACCGACACGCTTGGCTAAATGCACGACACTTTCAACTTCACAGATGGAAAGTCCAGCCCCACACAAATTTTGCAATTATACTACTCCCTCTCCCCACCGGAGCGTCGACGGCTGGAGCTTGTGGCGATGGGGTGGACCGCTGCAGGATCTCGGTCAGCCTCTCGTCCATGTCCGGATCAAAGACCGAAGTGAGCTGAAATGTCGTGCTTTACTGTCATACTAAAACACCACTTTCTCAACAATTGTCGGTTCGCGCGCGCGCCCCCACCTCGCAAGACTCCCTCTTTGGCAGGTGTACGCGCGTCTTGTGCTCGTCGAAGTCCTCCTGGAGGACGAAGAAGCAGTGGCAGGTGACGCAGCCGAAGGAGCAGAAGCGAAGGTGTTGGAAGAGGATGTGGCGCTTCAGACTGCGCTCGCCCGCGCACACCTGCCTGCACTCGCCGCAGTACAACTCCGGAGGAGCCATCTCTCTCGGGATTCACTCCAAACAAAACCTCCAACGCGCTTCTACTACCGCAACGAACGTTCGCTTCAATAGCCTCTACTGAATCCAGGAAGAAAGGCGGAGAATTGTGTGGTGT
Organism: Linhomoeus sp. GSCO2_2; assembly: GCA_030248115.1. NCBI lineage: Eukaryota > Metazoa > Nematoda > Chromadorea > Monhysterida > Linhomoeidae > Linhomoeus > Linhomoeus sp. GSCO2_2. The sequence continues at coordinate 47,260 of JASAMZ010010581.1, forward strand.
GAAATTCAAACTTCGTAGCCGATAACAGTTCTTCGGAAGTGGTCTCGAACGGAATTCGCCGTTCAAACGTTTGATTACGGTGCTATATATACTAATAGTGATAACATCGATACGACATTTCCAAATTGAACTGGAACCGGATACGACATTTCCAAATTGAACTGGAACCGGTCGCATCATTGATTTGATTTGACGACCTTCGTTCAACGTGTCGAGTGGATTATTGTGGTGGATGGTTGTTTCAACAGAAACTGAAAGTGATTAAACGAAACACCGAATATTGATTCCCGCACGACCACTCTCACCTTCGTCAATCGAATATGGAGCACTGTATAGGTAATGTAATAGGGACAGTTTCGTGAACTGTAAAGGCCAACCACGAACAGATAGAAGAACAAAGTACCTACGATACGACAGGGTGGCGTTTAGAGGATCACTTCTCGTGTAGTAAACATAGAGGAAACGTGTTGCCTATGCCGATCAGTAGTGGTACATAGGCATGTAGGCGTACCCGCAAAGAACGCCCGCGACGAATGAACAAACAACTGGATGCGACGGGACTACCAAAAGACATGGCATACCACTTGAATTTGTAGTGTTTATAGTGTCATCGGAACCAAGATAAAGTCGCTCGATTTCCAGCTTCGAAAATGTTCTGGCGGAGTTTTCGGATTCCCCTTCCGACGGCGAGATCCAGAGGCGCACAACCAAGGGGAACGAGAGGCGACAAGACAAAGAACAAGAACACACGACAGGGTCGAGAAGTAGAAAGAGAGGGAAGGGAACAACAGAAGGAAATCGGTCCAACCAATGTGGACGCCCAACTCAATGCCGAGTGGAGCTAGCTCGGTGGTGGTGATGGCTGAGGGCCGTCTGCTGACTTCTCTTGAGCGCCTCCACGTGCTCTGTGATCTTGAGAGCCGGCCCAAGGCGCACGTCCAGGTGTTTCATCATCAGCTCGGGCGTCAGCAACACCAGCGCCTTGCCGTCGATCGCCTGCGATTGGTAGCCGCATTGTTTCCTTTTCCCTCATTGGTCTAGTGGCTGAACCACTGGGAAGGAGCCTCACCTGATCCCTGAAGGCGGCCACAGGGACACTGTCGCCCAGTGACTCGAGCGACTCGACCACCTGCTCCACCGTCCACTGCTCCAGAGGAAGCTGGTTACGAGTCGAGGAGGAGGAGCGCACTTTGGGACTGGACAGGGCGCCTGCAGACCAGCTACCGTATCCGCATTTAGAATCCTCATCTCAGTCACTCGACCAGCGCCGACCCACCGTCCCTCTCGTGAGTGGAGTCGCTGGACGACGTGTTGTCGCTGCTCTTGGAGGAGCGCCGATGTCGGCGGTGCTGTCTCCTCTTTCGCACGCCGCCCTCTTCCTGCGGGGACGAGGACGCCGCGGCGGGCGGGGCGCAGGTGGGGCAGGGTTCCTGGTCACGGGCCAGCAGTCTGGGACAAGCGTCCAGTCGTCGCAGCAGCTCCGAGAGGAAGCGCCAGCCCGCCTCGACCGACTCGAATGAAGCCAGGGGCTGGACGCGCAGCTCCCCATGCACGTCCGCTGGAAGAACAATAGTGAGGGACTGACTTCATGAACGAAAACGACGGCCGCCAAAAGTGACAAGCATGGTACCCGTGACAGTGAGCGGGACGGCCTGGGGCGGTGTGTTGAGCGAGAGCTGGGCGGCGACGCCGAACAGCTTGCCGACGTCCGAAGCGCTGTTGGCCAGCAGCTGGACGGCCTCCTTGACGGCGTGGCCGGCGTTGAAGGGACCCACGCAGAACGGCACGCGGCGCAGCTTCCCCGACTCCACGTGAGGGCCGCTGTCGCAGGACCGATTCACGTAGATGGTCACTGAATGGAGGTCAAGAATGGCAGGTTCTGTCGGAGCACTGCCGACGGCGACGATCACCCACTTCGAGCCTTCTTCGACGGCTGCTGCGCGGAGGCGCTGCCGCTGCTCGAGGCCGTCGGCGACGCTTGCTCCACTCCGCTCGTCGCGGAAGGTGGCGCCAGCGTCTTCCGAGCTTTCGGCGCTGAAACAGCTACAGAGTGCCACTGTACTAAAACCCAGGCATCTACATCCGAGTGATTTACATGGTTTCTTCGAACTCACGGGGTTCCTGAGGCGAACCCTCTTTGACGGCGGGCGCAGCGGCCACCGTCGCTTTCGGCTTCTGCTGTGAGGGCGTCGACAGGCCGCTCGGATGGGGAATCGACTTCCGAGCGCGCTTGACGGGAGATGGCGGCTGGACGGACGCCTGTACAACTCATTCAAGGCACTTCAACGCTAATTCTTTCAAGCCACCCTTCAAGACAAGCTAATGCGGAGCACCACGCACCCCAGATTCGACCGTCGTCGTCTTCTCCTTTCTTGGTCTGCCCAACTTGCGCTCCTTCGGGGGCTTCTCTTTCTTCTTCTCGGCCTGCTGCTGCGTCTTCTCCACCTTCGCTGCAGCCGTCGCCGACGATCGACCTCTCTTCTTGCGGCCTGCGATATGTCGTACACCGTAGCGAACCATCTCCATGTTGTGGGTCACTAATCTCTGTGAGTGCTTTGGCCTCAAATGCAACACGAGCGCAAGGTGGCAATACGCTATTTTCAGTTGCAAGAGCACACGCAAGCGCTACCCGATCCAGAAGAGCAACGAACTGTATTTGTCGGCCAGGGCGTGGGGGTTGGCCAGCTCGACGTCGGCCCTCTCGGCCCATCTCACGGGGAATAGGCATCGGCTGTCGTATCTGACGGTGATGCTCTGTCCCTTGGGGAAGCCGTCGAAGCTGACCTCCACCCACTCCTTCTGGACGTCGGCCACCGTCGCCGGGAACATCCAGCTGGTCATGGTCTTCACGTCGATCGCCTCCAGCTTCTGCCCTGCCTTGAAGTAGTTCTTCTTTGGCACTTGGCTCTTCTCGATCTGAATGGAAGCCACTGATGGGTGGGTGGGAGGGAGGGAAGGAGGGAGGGAGGGAGGGAGGGCATGGGAGGGAGGTAATCCCACCGGTCTGAAGGCGCCGGCGGCGGCCTTGGGATGCTTCTGAAGCATCTTGTCCACCACCTCTGGGAGCTGTTCCACCTTGAACTTGAAGCCTACTGGGGCGGAGAGTCGCTGCGACGCTGTGGCTTCCTTGGCGTAGCCGAGTGGGCGGAGGCAGACGTCGTCGCACATGAGGATGGCGTCGTTGCTGTCGTCGCAGCCGCACAGCCGAATGGAGATCCACTGCTTGAACACCACCTCCACCATGGCCAGACACATCTCGTCTGGCGAGCCTGAGATGACACAGAATGGGATGAGGGTGCACGGTTAAGCGCGCGATCACGACATTGGCAACGCAATCTAAATTAGAATCGTCTTCCGACAACCTCTAGGGTCAGGGGTCTCCAGCAGAGTACCCTCCACGAAATGATTCTGGGGAGGCTCAGCGCCCTGAAAACCGCCCTTTTACGGTGCAATATCGACACATTTCCAAAATCCAGTAGCACCTTCTATACCTGGTAGAAGGCGTGCTTGGGCGCCGGGATACTTTTCGTCTCTCGGAGATACTCGGACCACACGAATGGCTTCTCTGCAAGAGCATCAGCAGTGGCTGAGGAGTCTTCCACTGCTGTGGCCTTTGGCCCAGTCTCTGGATCAGGCCTGGCCTGCAATGGAAGAAATGTTGCCATGGACTTCAATGAAAGCCATAGTCCAACTGCGCTAAACTGAACCGCGATACGCTCAAATCAGTTCATAGCAGAGATGCGCAGAGCTACCTACAGGTCAACTGTAACGCAATACATAGCTGGAATAATGAGTGAGCAGGGCAAACCTCCAATGCCATTCCTTCTTCTACCGGTGGGGCCGTCTCAGGCTCAGTCGTCGTCATCTCCGCCTTCATTTCTTCAGCAGCCTTGGCGGCTGCTGCAGCCGCCGCTGTGGAAGAGAAGAACTTGCTGAGAATGCTCTCCTTCCCTCCAGAGAGTCTGTCGGTCGATCCCGAAAGCGCTGCCACTGGCGCTGGGGGAGGCGGAGGTTCGAAGCCCTCGCTGCCCGCGTAGGACGCTGCCTTCTCCGAGCCCTGCAACAACGTACAATGGAAGTTACGTGGGCGTCACTCTCTCAAAACACTGTCTATTCTTGCGCACTCACCTTATCGCTGTCCGTAGTGGCTTGCTCAGTGGCCTCTGCAGTCTCAGCGGTGTCGGTATCGATCATCAGCTTGGGTGTGCCGGCAGTTTCGCTGTCGTCGCCGCCGGCGCTCATCGCTCGCCCGCGTGAGTTCGCTTGCACTAACTGGCTGACCTTCCATGGGGACAACCACAACGGTATTCGATTAGGGGTATCAAAAGAGGGAAGACCAGTGGATGTCGAGACACATCGCTCTCAATCTCAACGTTCTATTCTCCCTCTCTTCGCCCAAGGAAACAGCCAAATCAACAGCATCAACAAGGAACACAACAAGTGTTCAGTTCTCAATCGTTCATAACTTCTTCCGCTTCTTCTCCAGTAGTGTCCCTTCTCTCGTGTGCAAAAGGGCCACTGCTGACAAGGGGCTCGTAGTGCCACTTGGGAAAGACTCTCTTGTAGAGGTTCATGAGGACTGTGTCCTGCGAGTTCAGCTGCTTGTCGAAGGTGCACTTGAAGTGGCCGTGCGTCCCTAGAATTTGGACAACAATTATAGTGGCAGCGTGCTACAAACAATGCGGCAATGGGGCTGCAGAGAGCAGGGCAAGTACCCAGAGGTTCTTTGATGTGGCCCCGACGGCCCCACTTGGTGCGCAGTTCCACCGGCTTGAACCACTGGATGTCCTCTGAAATGTCCAGTTTCACAATTGGAACATCCATGGAAAGACGGTTACCGTGGGTTTACGGAAGCACACACGCTAGTAAACTTAACTATCCGTTGCTGGTTGCGTGTATGCTATCAAGCGCATGCAACGCAACCTTTAGCTTTCGCTGCACCCTGCCAAAGAAGCGCAACATCCAGAACCTTTGTAGGCAAGAAACTGGTCCTATGCAGTCAGCACATCCCACCTCTGTTGAAGAACATGTATCTGACGACGGCGGAGTGTCGGTGTATCTTGAATGGGTGTCCCGAGAGAACAATCCTCTTGACGACTACTCTGTCGGGATTCATGTCCAGCAGACTTCCAGTTGATACCAGAATGTGTCTTGAGGACGACTCTACAACGTCAGAGGAAGACAATAGATTTGATAGTAATGTTTGAAAAGAATCACGACCGAATCCGACCTTCGCGGAAAAGCAACACAGTGGCCGGAGGGAAGAGGATGGGAGAGTATAGTGTCGCTACGACAGCCTGGTCGGCCGGCAGGAAGCGCTCGAACTGAACGGGGAATGAGCACTTTGTTGCAGTTGCGACACACACACACACGTACACACCAGTGACGCTTCAAACTACAGTCGACATTCGCGCGACGTCTTTGGCTTCGTTTCAGTGGAACACTTCACGGTCAGTGAAACAATCGATCTCGCAAATATCTTCACACACACACACACACACACCACTCAATCGTTCTATGCTGACCTTACCTTGTGCTTATCGGCCGCCGTGTGCTGCGAGTAGAGGGGGTTGGCCAGGAAGCGACGGAAGCCCACGTGGACGACCAGTGGGTCTTTCGACCTGATGGCCTGAGTGCAGTTGGGGTGCTTCCTCACGGCCACATTCACCAGGGTCATCTTCTGCTCGTGAGGAAGCAGACCGAACAGCACCAGTGGTGGAGAGTGGTCCCAACGACTGAAGCTGGCTGCAATTGGCGCGAATTTTACTCGAATGTCGCTGGCAGAGACAGAGATTGCGTTTGAGACACTCTGTGACATACCTGCCAGTTCCTTGGGCACGTTGGCAACGCTGATGCAGACGTAAGACCCGTGCTACAAAGAGCACGCTTGGCACAAAACGATCAAGAACTGTTTCTGTTGACCGATTGATCCCACCTTGACCCCCGGTCTCTCCTTGGCGTCCAGGAAGACGCGCTTTTTAGTCCTCTTGTAGTTCTCGAACTGGAATATCCTGGCGTAGTCCCGCGGCAGGTTCTCTTTCGGGTCCCAAGCGGAAGTCCGGAAGCTGTCCAGGCCGCGGTACCTAACAGAAGCGCCGAGATCGCTCGAAGGCCTAGCCAGTTCGGTAATCAAGCATCTGCGCCGACCTCTGAAACCGTATCCTGGCCGGCGTGTCCATGGGCGTGTCGATCTCGTCGGGGAACATCTCGTTCTCGCGTTGGCGACGGTAGTTCTCCAGACTGGAACGACTGATATGAATTAGCCCCGATCAAAAATTGTACCAAACGCCACTCACTCTCCCAAGTCGGCCGAGGCGTCGTAATCTGTGGTGTCCACTTGACTGGATGCTACAATCTGAAAATAGACGCTTCTACAGTACCACAACCTGGACGCACAAGAAAACACGCTTCTTTACGGATTGATTTTCTTCATCGTCCGAGTCGCTGGCCATCTCCTGTTCACTTTCACTGCCCTCTTCTTCCATGTAGGATTCGGCCTCGTCGCCAGATTCGGAGTCGTCACTGCTCTGAAAGGCAGGATGAGGAAACGGGTACGCTTGCTTGGCGCTATATGTCTTCTGACGAATTGACTACATGCCATATGGGGGGGGGGGGGGGGGGTTAGGGGATTGGGGAGGGGGGGTGTAGGGGGGAGGGGTTTCCCCCCCCCCCACCCCCCACCAGCAGCCGCCAAGCTTGTTCTTGAAGCCGAATCCCCCTGGCCGAGAACCCAGCAAAAATTGAGAAGTCTTCCTGAAGTTTGCCTTAGAATTGTCTAAATTTTCGCCTACGGCGCTATATTTTGTCATTGTTTTAGTCGTTTAAAGGTGTTTTTCATCAAAATAAAGCGAAATAAGGCGTTTTTGGCACTTTTTGGGAGTTTTATACAGTTCTTCAGACCAATTTTGGATATTTTTTTTTGACCCTCTGGACCCCCCCCCCCCCTCCAAATCCCGGCTGACCCCCCCCCCCCCCCCCCAGGCTGACGACCAATCGCACCTATGCTACATACTGCGTTCATCTGCAATCCTACCTGGGACTTGCCAGACATGGAAAAGCCGTGAGCGTAAATATCGTCTGCATGAAGTAACAGTTGCGATGCTGTGCAGCTCGTGCCGTACCTCGCCAGCAGCTCCTTCCCCTTCCTCGTCGACTATCCACGCCGCCTGATACTCGGACGTCCCCTTTGGCACTTTGACGAGACAGCGCCCCCCCGCCCCCCGCCCACCCCCCCCCACCCCCCCCCCCCCCCCCCCCCCCCCCCCCCCCCCCCCCCCCCCCCCCCCCCCCCCCCCCCCCCCCCCCCCCCCCCCCCACCACACCCCCAGCCCCCCCCACCACCCCACCCCCCCCCCCACGGCCCCCCAACCCCCCCCACCCCCCCCAACGCCCACCACCCCCACCCCCCCCCCAGCCCCCCCCCCCCCCCCCCACCACCCCCACCCCCCCCACCCCCGCGACGATGCGTACACAAACAGATCTTTCTTTGTCAACATCGGTCACGCCCACTCGACGGTCTCAATAATTTTGGTATGCTATTCTTTATTCTTTACCGTTTCCCTAAACCACTTGCTGGCGATAATCAAGCTGTGTAGGCGAATTGCAGTCGCGTGGCATACTGCAGCTGTTGCACCAAATAAAAGAAGAATAAAAGTTGGCCTGTAGCATCAGCACCAGTGTAACCAAGCCTTTTGTGTTGTGTAGCAACTAGCTGCCAGTCTGCCTTTCAGAACATTTGGCGCTGGCACGATTACGATTACGATGGCAAATACGCACCGTGGAACAACAGGTTACCAAAAGCCCAGGATTTATACCAGCAGTCACACATAAGCACAACAGTGTACAGCACAGTCTTACTCCACTTTTAGTGCTTACAAGCATACTACGGGCAATGCTGCTGCTCACAGTGTCAAGCCAGGCAGCGACAGGGACCGCTGTGCAGTGCCCCGAAACCGACAGCCTTGTAGCCAGGTAGATGTTGACTGGCACATGTACACGGTGTAGTACCGAGGTTTTCCGCTTAAGCACACCGTCCCATCGCCAACATGAAGGCCATGAAGTTAGGAGAAAGAGGGGGCGCTTAAGCGCCGGAATCCGGCATAAGCACGCACCATCAGCCCTCCCTGACTAGCTTTAGAAGATTTCTTGCAGTGAGGCTGGCGGTCAAAGGCCTATTTCATTCAGCATCCTATGAACAATTGTATAAACATTTTGAAATTAGGGCGCGAAAAACAGAAAATTCTGGCGGTCGTATTCTCGTGGGGTGACCGTCTATCAGCAGAGCGTAACATTTTTAGCCTGAAGAGTTTCGACTCGGCGTTGGCTTTTGGATGTCCCAGCGGCTGGAGGTTGTTCGACAACAGCGGTTGCATTCGCATCTTCAAGTAGAGCAAGTGAGTGAGGCTCTTGTAATTGTTTGGTTCAAAGATGTTTTATCCTTTTATGTGCCAGAACAGCATTATTATATAGAATTGATCACAGTTCGAAAATCAATGTATTGTAGTAGTTACCTTTGGTATCATAAACAAGTCTCTTTTAAAAAGCGAAGTGGTTTTGAGCTTTGAATTTTTACTGAGATTGTAGCAAGGCCCTTTCCGGTTTCGTGCAGTGCTTCTTTGACTCTACTCGCGACTACACTTTTTGGAGTGGTCTTGCTACGCAACATTGGTATCGCTCAGGTTTAAATTCGTTACACCAAGAAAATCATCTTTTTAGACAAAATTTAAAAAAAAAACACTGGAATCTAACGCAAAACTACAGGTTAATTGTGAGCGTGATTTGGTGTTGGCTTGCAGTGAGCTCTTCAGCGATTCAGACCCCCTCCACCACTCCAAATTTACAAACCAAATCGTTTCATCCTTTTCGCCCCTCCCTACTTTTTGTTGTCGGATTCTTCCTCAGGAGGTCGATCGCTTCATTTTGATATGCGATTCGACTAGGTTCGATGAAGTTTTGACTTATCGCTGACATTACTTCGGTATACTGTAGCGCGCAATTTTTAAAACTTGTTATTATTTCGACGTCACAGTTCGCGAGAGTAGTCCGAGGGCTACCCGTCGATGTGTCGAACTCAACTCGAGCGACATCAGACAAGCGAGTTATTAAGCCCGAAACAAGCGTGTCGTTTCCAGTTTTCGACGCGTTTTGGTTACTGTAGCTCTCTGTTTAAACTTTTGAAACTTGTTGTTGTCGGTTTTGTGCTCAGGAGCTCGAGCGCTTCACTTTGATTTATGCGATTTGACTAGCTTCTGTAAACTTTTGTCTTAAAATCGACCTCACTTTGGGATACTGTAGCGCGCGAGTTTGAAAACTAATTTCAGTTTTGAACACTCTATATGGCGTGAGTAGTCCGAAGGTGTATCTGTCGATGTGTCGAACTCAACCCAGCGACGTCAGACAAGCGAGTTATTAAGCCCGAAGCAAGCGTGTCGTTTCCAGTTTTCGACGCGTTTTGGTTACTGTAGCTCTCTGTTTAAACTTTTGAAACTTTTTGTTGTCGGATTCGTGCTCAGGAGGTCGAGCGCTTCACTTTGATATGCGATTTGACTAGCTTCGTTCAACTTTTGTCTTAAAATGTACCCCACTTTGGGATACTGTAGCGAACGATTTTGAAAACTTATTTTAGGTTTGACTAGTCAGGTGGCTAGAGGAGTCCGCGGGCTACCCGACGATGTCTCAAACTCCATCCTGCGACGTCAGACGAGCGAATAGTTATTAAGCCCAAAGCGAGCGTGACGCACATACATACATACATACATACATACATACATACATACATACATACATACATACATACATACATACATACATACATACATACATACATACATACATACATACATACATACATACATACATACATACATACATACGCACGCACGCACGCACGCACGCCGAGCTCTCATAGGTTCGCTCGGCTGAGGCCGAGCGAAACAAGAAGAAGAATTGTCTGAACCGTTTTCGTGTCCTACTTTTTCTCGGTTTGCATCACGCATAGTACAAAGAGTGTGCGTCGTACAAGTATAGTGGGCACAATATATACATATACAAAATGGTTTGTATATTTTTTTGTATATTTTTATTGTATATATATACATATACATGTACAATATGCAAAAGTTTTAGAATATACATATACAAAACAAGGCCGATATACAAACTTTGTATATTGTATATTTCTACCATATTTGGTTACTGTAGTGGGTCGAGATTTCTTCAAATTTTGCCGATTTGATATTCAGCTCATAAGTTTAGCTAAACATGAGCTAATCTGTGCTATAAAACTTGGCGTAATTACCAAACTTCGGCAGAAATGATGTGTTAATGCACTCTTTCAGTTGGAGATCTGCACACTTCTATGAAAACCTTACTTGGAAGCACTAAGATTACGGTATAGGAAAATATACAATATACAAAATATATACAAAGCTAAATGTGGTAATATGCACAATATACAATATACAAAGTTATTGGATTGTATATATAATATACATATACAAAATACAAAAAAATGGATTTTAAAAAGAAATATTGCCCACTGTACGTACAAGGCGCTCACTA
>JASAMZ010010584.1:0-15323 GCA_030248115.1 Linhomoeus sp. GSCO2_2
ATTGCTAATTTTTTGAATTGCTCATATAACAAAATATTAAATGTATCAAAATTAGGAATCTATATAATTATCTAAATTGAATTGAGTCCACGAAATCACAAGTTGTCACAACTGACGTTGAACGTTTCCCTCTGCCCTGTCCTACCTCTACTATCCAGTTATACCGTAAATACTCTAATAAGCCCCCCCCCCTCCAATAGTACCCCCCCCCCCCAGAGGGGGGTTGAAAAAATACGCCCCCCGGGGGCTATTAGAGTATTTACGGTAGTTCATAACTGTGTATTTCGCGAAATTCTCGCAATTTCCTCTCATCTCGCTCAGGTCCAATCCAGAGTCGACGGAGTCAACTCCGGCTCACTGCCGGTGACTCTTAGGGAGTTGGAATCGCTGAACAAGAGGCTCACAGACGTCGAGCGCTGTTTCATTAATCCAAGAGGACTGTACAGAGGGCGCGAGTGGTTCAGACACGTCGTCTTCGCGCCCAGTGCGCATAATGCATACACAGGTTAGGAGTGGGAAAAGACACAGAATTTTCGCTCTTTCAATCAGAGGCGTACTAGCTATTCCAACTACGCACGAAACGAAGCACATAATAACCTCCTACACACACATAAAACGATCTCCCAGCACGCAGTACATTACTTCATAATGCCTTTCTGTACCTACAGTCCCAGCGGGAAATAGCGGCCGCTTTTGCGCGTTTCTGTCCTGCGCGCGCGATTCCGCGCGAAAAAGAACGCTTCTGAGCTTTCCGCACTGTGACTATGCAAATTTGCTATGCTACCATAACACGAAATGGTTTTGTGTACGATCGGATTTGCATGATAACAACAGAGAAGCGCAAAAGCGCTGTTTTTCGCGCGGTCGCGTGAAAGCGGCCGCTATTTCCCGCTGGGACTGTATGTACCATAGAAAGTACTCTGTCTACAGGGTGCCCCACGCCCGCACCCCAACTTTATTGATTGAATGTCAGATTTGCTTCAGATACGCGAGTTTGATTTTGCTGGCACACTACTTAGGCATGTCAGGCTTGACAAATGTTCCACTCAGCAGGCATCTAACTTGATATCACTGGAACAATTGCCTAAAATTGCAGAAAGATCAGCTGACTCAATCTCACACCGATCCCCCGGAGGGTGTCGCCACGACACACTGCATCACATTGTATGTTCACATTTCACAATATTCGCTTTTAGGCGCCACTTTTCTGGGCGTGGGTGACGCCACCGCGCTGTACTTGGAGGCAGTGGCAGGGGGAGAGGCAGAGGCGGCCGCTCACTGGCTGAAGCAGGTCCGCCAGTCCCTCTCTGAGATACAGTACGCTTTCGAGTCTGCCATTCTGGTGCTGAAACTGGACGCGCCTCTGTGATACTCGATGGATGCCCATTGTTCACTGCATCCGCTCGCTTGTTGTTTGAATTGCTGGTCTCGTGTTGCGGCGTCGTCTGGTCGTCTTCGTCTCAAGAACCTACTGACTCACGTGATCTTGGACTGAACAAAACTGCAGTGGCGGATGGAAGCATAGGCGTTGACTGCCAATACAGTAGTGTTCAACGCCCTTTTCTTTTGGGCCACAAATGCTGATGGTTGCAGTACCGTTGCTGTAGATTACAGAACTGCACAGTGAACGGAATTGCCACATCGCGTTTTGATCAAATAGGTGACAAAAACAAACGTTGCTGGACACATCCATGGAAAAATCTTGCTAAATACAAGTCATTTGAAAATGTTGAAATTTGCCATACTAGACGCATGAAAGAAAACGTCGAGAGCTTTCACCTGGCGTGTCGATTGCCACTCTACGACGTAAGACGAGATTGTTAAAGCCGTTTTGTGCTTTTGCCCCTTCGAGTTACTGTAACTCGCGAAATTCAAACTTTTGAGTTTGACCAATGTGAGAACAAATCATCAGTGAGTCGGCAGCTATCCAAAAAGCTCGAGATCGTCTCGCTACGACGTCCGTTGAGCGCGTTAAAGCGATTTTAGCGTCAAAATGATGAGAATGGCGTTTTCCGCGGTGCGTGTTTGCGTAATTGAAAAAGTTTTGCAGCCGAATGAAAGAACGCGTCGAGAGCTTTCACCTGACGTGTCGATTGCCGCTCTACGACACAAGACGAGCGAGCGAGAGCCGTTTTGCGTTTTGGCCTTCAGGTTACTGTAGCGCGCGCAATTCAAACTTTTGAATTTCGAAACCTCTTCGTTGAATGATCAGTGAGTCGAGACCTATCCGTAGAGTCCAAGATCTCCGCTCTACGACTTTCCAACGCCGAGATCTGAGAGCGTTACAGACGTACGGACGGACGGACGTACGTACGTACGCACGCACGCCGAGCTCTCGTAAGGTGTCGCCCGCCTGAGGGCGGCGAAAAAATTGCAGTGAGCCTTCTGAGTCCAAGGTCAATCCATAACCAACTCACCAAATCGGCAAAACAAATTACAAAGAATAGCCTCACCAACAATCCAAGAACTCGAGATTTAGCTATTGCAGCCTCTAGCATCCGCAGTTTGAAGCAATATGTCGTCGCCACTCGCGGTAAAGCACCATGGGGTTATATTCGGAAAGAAATCTTAGAAGAACACCAGGGGGTGTTATATTCGGGTTGGTGTTCTTTTCGTAAAACCCAGACTCGGCTCTGCACGTAGGTAGTCACGCTACCCTCGGTCACGCCACTGAGCCTCCGCTACAAATTGCCTGCGCTTTGGGAACCACAGCGGGGGGGGGGGGGGGGCAGGAAGAACTCATTCGGCTCGTTGTTATAGAGAGACCTTATCTCGCTTTCCTACTCCAGATCCACTATGCCAAGCACGCCATCTTCTTATCCGCGATCGTTATCGGGGAAAATCGCTGAGATATGGAACGGAGCGTAGCCGCTGCGACCGCCGCGTTGTTGTGCTTGGTTGCAGTTCAGTCGTCGAGCGACGCAATTGAGTCTCTCGGGAATCGACGCTACAACAGGTCGGTGCCAAGTCCAGGGGATTCTCTTCGAGAAGAAAGTTTTTATACTCCACAAACAAGCTTAGAGTAAAAACTGGGTACCCGATGATTGATTGACATCGCATAGTGTTTCGTGCATTTGAGGAGTGTATTCCATAGTGTGTCAGAATAGAAAGTTGAGCATTTCTTCGGGGAGTTTCGCCGAGTTACCTCGAGTTTCCAAAGAAAGTTTGTGCCGTTCTTGGGCAGTCGGTGCCTATAAGGCGCATTGGTGGGTACTGATCCATAAATGGATCAGGAATGTTCGCCGCAGGTTCACTTTGGAATGAAGAGGGTCTAAATGGGACGACGCCCTTTTCTTTTGGGTCACAAATGCGGACGGTTGCGGCACCGTTGCAAAGTTCGTTAATTATAAAATCTAGAACTATTTGCTAAATATTTGGCAGACAATGCCCGACACAACCATGCCAAGGCATTTAGAAATTTACGCTACTTGAAATTGTTGAAATTTGGGAATTCTAAAAAAACCCTTGAAAATATCCCTAATTTCGTTAATTAAAAAATCTGAAACTATTTGCTAACTAGTTGGCAGATTACGCCCGACACAACCATGTGAAGAAATTTTGAAATTGAAGCCTTTTGAAATTGTGTATATTTGGCAATTCTGACAAAAACCTTGAAAATATCCCTAAATTCGTTAATTATAAAATCGGAAACTATTAGCTAAATACTTGGTAGACTATGCCCGACACAACCATGTAAAGAAAATGTAAAATCTAAGCCGTTTGAAATTGTCGAAATTTGGGAATTTTGACAAAACCCTTAAAAATATCCTAAATTTCGTTAATTATAATCTTTGAAACTATTTGCTAAATACTTAACAGACTATGCTCGACACATCCGTGCAAAGAAGTTTTGAAATTTAAGCTGTTTGAATTTGTCGAAATTTGGGAATTTTGACAAAAACCTTGAAAATATCCTAAATTTCGTTAATTATAATCTTTGAAACTATTTGCTAAATACTTGACAGACTATGCTCGACACATCCGTGCGAAGAAGTTTTGAAATTTAAGCTGTTTGAATTTGTCGAAATTTGAAAATTTTGACAAAAACCTTGAAAATATCCCTAATTTCGTTAATTATATTCGCTGAAACTATTTGCTAAATACTTGGCAGACTATGCTCGATACATCCGTGCAAAGAAGTTTTGAAATTTAAGCTGTTTGAATTTGTCGAAATGTGGGAGTTTTGACAAAAACCTTGAAAATATCCCAAATTTCGTGAATTCCAAAATCCGAAACTGTGTCACAAATTCATCGCGTCTTATACCCTTTCCATTTCAGCAACAAGCTGTTTTAAAAAAGTTGAGTTGTTTTATTAATACAGAGTGGTTTGTGAGTATTTTAAAGTGGAAGAGTGAAGGAGTGGATACTTTTGTTAAGGATTTCGAAGCCTTTCCGATATGACGCGCGCCCGCCCGGAGTCCACCATTCATGCGCTACTTCTGACACGCTCCTTTCTGAGGGGTTCTTGCAGGGCAACATTGGGATCGCCCGGGATTAATTTTTTGAGCAAGGCACACGCATTTCTGAGCGGTTGTTGCAAGGCAACATTGAGATCGCCCGGGATTAATTTTTTTTGCAGACAAAGTTGTTCGTACGACAAGAGTTAAAAAAACAAAAGGATTTCTTTAGGAATGACCGCTCAACAACTGCCTCAACGTAAGCGTTCAAACGGTCGACTAATGCCGCTCTACAACGTACGACAAGCGAGTTAGGGCCGATTTGCTGTTTGAACCTTTGAGTTACTGTAGCTCGCGAAATTCAAAGTTTTGAATCTCGACTTCTCTTAAAGGAATGAGCAGTGTGCCGAAACCTATTCAACGTGCTCAAGATCGTCTCTCTACGACGAAAGACGAGCGAGTTAGAGAAGTTTTGCGTTTTGAACCGTTGGGTTACTGTAGCTCGCGATATTCAAACCTTTGAGTTTCGACCAATCGAAGAACAAATGATCAGTGAGTCGAGAGCTGTCCGACAAACTCAAGATCGTCTCTCTACGACGCACGCTGAGCGAGGTAGAGCGATTTCTGTGTTAAAAACGCGAGAATGTCGCTTTTCGTGTTGCGTGTTTGCGTAATTAACAAATTTTTTACGTCAAGTGAAAGAGTACGTTGAGACCTTTTAGTTGACCTATCGCACGCCGCTCTACGACGTAAGACGAGCGTGTTACAGCCGTTTTGCGTTTTGGACCTTCAAGTTACTGTAGCGCGCGCAATTCAAACTTTTGAATTTCGACTTCTTTTAACGGAATTGTCAGTGTGCCGAAACCTATTCAGCGAACTCAAGATCGTCTCTCTATAACGAAAGACGAGCGAGTTAGATAAGTTTCGCGTTTTAAACCTTTGGGTTACTGTAGCTCCCGAAATTCAAACTTTTGAGTTTCGAACAATAGAAGAACAAATGATCGGTGAGTCGAGAGCTATCCAACCAACCCAAGATCGTCTCCCTACGACGCACGCTGAGCGAGTTAGAACGATTTCTGCGTTAAAAACGCGAGAATGTCGCTTTTCGTGGTGCGTGTTTGCGTAATTAAGAAAACTTTTAATGCCAAACGAAAGAGCACGTCGAGACCTTTTAGTTGACCTATCGCGCGCCGCTCTACGACGTAAGACGAGCGAGTTACAGCCGTTTTCCGTTTTGACCTTCGGGTTACTGTAGCGCGCGCAATTCAAACTTTTGAATTTCGAAGTCTCTTAGCGACATTACCAGTGAGTCGAGAGCTTTCCGTAGAGCCCAAGATCTCCTTCCTACGACTTTCCAACACCGAGATCTGAGAGCGTAACGAACGAACGAACGAACGCACGCACGCACGAAAAGCTCTTGTAGGGGTTCGCCCGGCTGAGGCCGGGCGAAAAAACTTTGCCGATACGACTTGTAAATAAAAGTGTCATTTTTGACATTTTCATGTTTTAATTGTAAGTATCTCGAAATAGCGAAATTAGCAACAGAAACGGACAACGGCACGTTACTCAGCGCATTCGACTCCATCGGGTGGCACTAACCGTCATGTCTAGTTTTGTGACACGGACGGACAGACACACGAACAGACAATAGCGTCCGTATATATACTCGCCGCCCTGGGGGGCGGCGAAAAAAGTGTGGAGTATATAGCGTTTGTGCGCGAAACGCAGAAACTTTGAGTCAACGGCGTTCGCGCGTGAAGCGGCCGATTTCCAAACGGTCTTTTGCGTTGGGTAGGCCTAGTAAGTGGGCAGGGTGGACACCAAACGGGGTCACGCTGCGGGACCCCGTTGGCGGGAAATTCAAAAATTTAAATTTTCAAAGTACTGAAAAATGGGTTACACAGGGTAGAACTCGAAAAAGTTGCATATAATGGTATACACTATCTTTTGATATGTTGTAGTACTCGATAGTGCCGGGTTGGCAAAAAAAGAATTGGATCGCTGCGGGACCCATTTTGGCGCCAAATTTGAAAAATTCGCGATTTTTGGTCCTTTTCCGACTTTGACGGGCTGCTGTGCGGGCTAGGTAGCAGCTAGAGCGGCGAGACCGCTTTTGGTGCTCCTTCCCAGATGTCCTCTATCGAATGAGCCATGAACGAAGAAAATCGGTCGAAACACAAAAAAGTTATCTTGGTGGAACTTTTTTGACTCCGGGGTCGAAAATTGCGATTTTCGCGTTACGGCGTCTGTAGCGCTCGAATGCGTTGCCGAATCGTTCCAAAAGTGGTTTCAAGCGATTCTACGTTGAAATCTGGTCCAGAAAAGTGTTTTTGAAAAATTTTCAGAGCTACAGTAACCCTGCCGCGTCCATTTGAATATTGGGTGCCGGGTCGACTTTCCCGATATTATACTCGATTTCGGGGTTTTCGGGGGCGCTGATTATGAATTTGGCATTCGTTTAGCGTTTAGATGATGTTTAAGCGTACCTGTGACGAATTCGCGTGCTACCGTACCCCAAGTGCAGAATTTTGGTTCTGCGAGTCCATAGGAAGTTAGGGGTGTTGCATGTCGACTCTGGGGTATTCTGGGATGTAGATCACGAATTCGGCATTAGTTTTGCGATTGGGAGTCAGGAGGCCACAACAGGAGAGGAGTCACCGTGCGTAGGGGTTCAAATTTGTGGAGTATACTGCGTCCCCCGGACGACTTGCCTGGTTTGACTGGACCGAACGTGCAGTGAGCTTCCTGTTCAGAATGGCCGAGAGAGTCGGATACGTGCTCAGCTGGAGAAATGGTACGGGTATCGATCGTATTGGAAGGCCGTCGACAGAGTTCAGATCCGTCCATGGACTTACCATCGATCAATTTCGGTAGTGCAAAAGATTTGGTTGTTGAAAGGAGTTTTAACTCGTTCGACTTACATTGCCAAGCTGCACTAGAGGTGTCGTTTGAAAGGGGGATAAATATTTGCAGCTTTTAAATGGCACGTCCAGCTTTTAATTGGCATCTTGCGCTTTTTGGCACTCCGCCGCTTGAAAAGCGAAGGAGTGCTATAGGAGCGGTAAAAGCCCACAGCTAACATAACACGTCCTAGCGCTCGCTACGAAGCACCTAGGGAGCCAATTTTTTTTTTTAAAAGATAGCTTATGACGACGCGCAGCGTGCTCGGGGGGTGAAAAAATTTCGGTGGTGGAAGAATTTTGCGAAAATTCAAAAATTCGAATTTTTGCTAAGTAAAAAAAACAGGACGCCGTAACTTTCGCAAAAGTGGCTTGAATTTGGTGATTTTTGGATATGTTGTAGGCCTTTGGGTCCTCTACGAAGCGGGACCGGAACGGGCTCCCTAGGTGGTCCGACGCGGAAGTACGGTAGAAAATTCAAAACTTTAAATTTTTTTTCGACCTTTAAAAAATCGTAACTCGAGTTTGCGACGGTGGATCCTCGCCAATTTAATTTCTGACCTGGACACTTATATTACCTTTCATTCGAGACCAAAACCGCCGAGATCGGTCTCGCCGTTCGGGAGATCCGCGGTGGCAAAGGTCCCGGGTCTCGAGCGGAAAATTGGGATTTTCGACTTTGAATGGATTTTTGGGCCGGAAAGCGTGCCTTTAGCGGCAAATTGGCCGTTGCATCGTGTTCCGCGTTAAAAGCTGGTCTAGACGAAGTGTTTTGACCATTTTGAGGTACCGTATCCCGGCCGCGCCGAATTTTTGAATCCCGGGGTCAAATTTTCGAAATTGAGTTTTCACTTGTTTCGGGGGTTTTCGACGACGCTGAACACGAATCCGGTGTTTGTTTTGCGATTTTGGACGTTTTTACCCTGATTTTGGCACCCGGCCGGCCAACAATTGGGTCCCGGGGTCGAATTTTCAAAATTGCGTTGACAGTTGTGTGACTTGTGTCTGGGCTTTCTGACGCCGCAGAACGCGAATCCGTCGTTTGTTTGGCGATTTGCGGTGTATCTAGCCTGATTTTGGCCGATTACTCACGCTCTGCAAAATTTCGCGAAATGCCGAAAATACCGTCCGCCATTGATTTTGCTGCGCCTACAGTACGCCGTCCGTATACGACGCGCTGATAAAGGCGTCTACGCACGCGCAATCGAACCGAGTTATAGGAGCATCGTACTGTAGGTAGCACCCACGCCGTCCACCCCAGCGGGGGAGCCCCCGCTGTGTAGCGTAGATAAGGCGCGTCTGTACAATTGGGGCGCCGCTGGCATTCTACATTGTGAGTGGCTATAGACAGTCAGCGGTCAGTAGCCTGTGCTCATCGTCGTCAGTACAGCCTGCCTGCTCCAACGCGTCACTTGCGCCACATCGACCTCTAAGTGTATGGCATCTGCTTAGGCCCGCCCCGGGCTATAGACCCTGGTTCTACCTACGCTGAAACAATTGGGAACAAACATATTTAATGGGAATGCAACACTTGTTGGAGTCTCTGTGCCCCAGTCTGCTAAAACAATCACGCGGAGTGCCTATCTGACACTCGAGGAGTGTCACGTATCACTTGTAATTTCTGGCGGCCGCGAAACGCAGCGGTGCGCTTTTAATTTGGCCGGAAGCGCTTTTAAAATGGCAGAATGCGCTTTTAAATGGCAACTGGCGCTTTTAATTCCGTGGAAGCTGCAGAGCCGTGCCGCTGGTCAACCAAAAGGCAGACGGTGGGGATAAAAGCGAGCGCACTGAATGAATGACTTTCTCGTTGCATTCTGTGTGCATTCACGTAACTTGGATGTCCAACATTCGCATTGCTTGATTGAACACATTGCTATCCCTTGACAACGTATATTCCTTTGAATTCAGGCTATGCTTAGGCTCGCCCTGCGCCCACAGTGCACAAGAGTCAGTCGGCGTCGCAGTCTGGCGGGTCGAAGCTTAGGCTTAACGCGACCGGTGACCGACTTCAGGGCGCGCGGAGCGCGCCCTGAAGTTGGTGGTCGCGCTAAGCCTCAGCTGAGACCCGCCAGGCGCGACGTCGATCGAGTTTTAGTGCAAACTGTAAGTGGAATAAACACTCCTCCATATAATTCACCTCCTGCTTAGGCCGGCTGAGCCCCTTCCCTGCTTTGCCCTGTCGCGCAAACAGCGATGCATGACCATTGCTGCGTGTCATGAATACGCTCCTCCACCGCGTCAAGTCCAGGGGAATACTGCCGGAGGAATTAAAAGCGCAACATGCCATCCAAAAGCGCGTTCTGCCATTTTAAAAGCGCCTCCTGCCATTTCCGAAGAGCGGCAAGCAAAAGCTGTCGTGGCAAATTAAAAGCGCTAGTTGCCATTTAAAAGCGCTTTGTGACTTTATTAAAAGCGCAAAGCGATTTATTAAAAGCGCCCAAAATCCCCACCCGTTTGAAAGCTCTTGGCAAACGCTTTCCAGCACTGCCAGTCTAATATGTAGGATTGTCAAACCGTTGACATGTGGTATTTAATTGATCTAAGAACCTAATCCCGGGCAGCGGCTGAAGCCTGGCAGAAAAGATGCTAGCGAATTCAATATTGCTAGGCCATTCACTCCTGCGAAGTGGTGGGTCCGCGAAGCGGAACAACAGAGAAGCTGCATTTACATGAAATGTACATATTTCTCACACTCTAACCCGGACTCAACTTTCTAACACCAGAGCTTGTTTGCACAGTAATCTTACCTCATGGTTTGTTGAAGGATTGACACCCCGGCATGCGCAAGCTTTCAGTATTCGGATCAATGGCCAGTCATTCAGGATCGATTACCGCATGCCGCTCCACTGCATCCTGGCGTCTTGTCTGGCTGACGCCTCGACACAGCAGCCTCCCGCTCAGAATTTGACCGCCCATCTAGCGGCCATCGGAAGGTGCCTGGCGCCCTGGCCCCAGTGGAAGTGGCGGCTGGCCGTGCTGGCAATGCGTCATCTCAGGACGATCTTCAGTAGACGTGAACAACGCCAACAACAGTTTTGGTTGCGGGAGTGGCTGCCGGCGGTGCGGGCGGCCGCCTGCGCGGGGGCCATGCGCCGCTGCCCGCTCTTCAATTTCGAGCTGCTCTTTGCCGAGAGGAGACGGAGGGCCGCCTTCGAAGAGGCCCTTCAGTCGAAGCACCCGGCTCATCGACAGAAGGTGGTGCTCTACTGGCTGGACGCCTGGGTGGCCACGCCTGCGGGAGTCCTGGGCGGTCTGCTGTCCCTCCTGCTGATCTACGGCGCCTTCCGGGAAGAGGGCGACAACGCGGGCGCCGCCAGGGAGCTCCACTACTTCGAGGTGGTCACGGACCTGCTGGGCTCCCTGGGCAGCCTGCTCCACTCCAGCCGCCTGGCCGAGGCCCTGGTGCTGTGGATCAGGGGCTGCCGACTGATCAACACAACGGTGTTTCACAACGGCGTCCAGCTGGCCAGCGTCCTGCTGCTGCACCCCCTGCTGAGTGCGAACCAGCTGGCCCTGCTGCTGCTGGCCAAGGAGAGGGCGGCCACCCTGGAGATCAACTACAGCGCATTGGCCATCAAGCGACCATACTGTCTGGCAGCGGCCACATGCTCCGCCGCTGTCTGCCTCTACACTCTGCTTGCTCTCCCCATTTTCCTCTTTGAACACCTGGCGGAATGGCAGGGAGAGACCATTGGGTACGTCCTCTGTCTCCTCGTTGCATACGGAGGACACACCGTCTTCGTCGCCTGCCTATTCGCCGTCCAGTTGTTTTATGTGATCCGATTCCGACGCAAGTATGTCGCCTGGGCCTCGCCGCCTACTTCATCTGGAATTGACCAGGTGGGGAGCGCAATGGCGCTACACACGACTGGACAGGCGCGGCTTGTGCGTGCCTGCGTGAGTGGGTATCACGAGAAGAACCCTTTGAGCTTCCCTTCCTCTCCAGGCTAGCCTTCTGGCGCGAAGAGCACAGGTCAAGCGGCACCTGGGCCTCTTCCTGGGCTCCACGGGTCTCAACCTCCTCTGCTTCACCATCATCTGCTGCTGCGGCCTCCTGCAGAGCCTCTTCTACTTGAGCTACCTGTGGCCGCCCGGTTCCCAGCCACTGTTGGGCCAATGGATCCATCCCCTGCTGAAGAGGCAGTTCGCCTGGTCGCAGGTGGCCCAGCAGCTGGCCGCCGACGCCAACTCCACCTGTGGCATCCTCTTCTACGTCCTCTTCACCAGCAAGTACAACAGGGCCTTCAAGTGGCTGACAAAGGCCGTTGGCACGGCATTGAAAAGGCTGGCAGCGGCGTTGTCCAAAGGGTTCTTTCGTGGAATCGAGCTTGTCAAGGGCAAGGGAGTGTCCTCAACAGAGCCCGTGTGACACAACTACCTACTATTCACGCACCAAAACCTCGTCGCGCTGTTTCACTTTCCATGTTCTACCGTAAATACTCTGATGAGCCCCCTCTCCTTCGTTGAGTACAATGACCCTAACAAGTACGTCTCACTTAGCGCTGCGCAATCACTCGAATTCCTGCCGTGCCGTCCGCACTGTACGTACCCTTGCTACTCGAGCAGTACAGAGTCCAATCTAGTGGCACTTTAGCTCTCGTCACACTTCTACATGCGTTCGATTACCGTTGCGTTCAACTGGTATGTAGCTATGCAAGCAACTCTCTTCCCCCCTATCGGCCTCTGCCAACAATCCTGCGGAATCTACACATGGGCATAATTGAGCCGGAGGATGGCACAAATGTGGTCCGCTATCAATAGCGCTACCTTGTGCGTTGTTTGTTTGCAATTAAGGCCCAAGTGTGCGGGTATGTACGTGCGTATGTAAACAGTGAGATTCGTAGAGGAGACGCACCCAAGGCCCCCCCCCCCTCCTAAGCTCAGGAGGTTGTCTTTGTCGCCTCAACTATTTTTTCGCCCGCCCTCAGGCGGGCGACACCCTAGGAGAGCTCGGCGTGCGTGCGTGCGTGCGTCCGTCCGTCCGTCTGTTACGCTCTCGGATCTCGGCGTTGGAAAGTCATAGAGAGGAGATCTTGGGCTCTACGGATAGGTCTCGACTCACTGATCATTCAGCTAGGAGGTTTCGAAATTCAAAAGTTTGAATTGCGCGCGCTACAGTAACCCAAAGGTCAAAGCGCAAAACGGCTCTAGCTCGCTCGTGCTACGTCGTAGAGCGGCAATCGACACGTCAGGTGAAAGCTCTCGACGTGTTCTTTCATGCGTCTGCAAAAGGGTTTTCAATTACGCAAACACGCACCGCGGAAAACGCCATTCTCGGCATTTTGACGCTAAAATCGCTCTAACGCGCTCAACTTGCATCGTAGAGAGACGATCTCGAGCTTTTTGGACAGCTCTCGACTCACTGATCATTTGTTCTCCCATTGGTCGAAACTCAAAAGTTTGAATTTCGCGAGTTACAGTAACTCGAAAGTGCAAAAGCACAGAACGGCTCTAACTCGCTCGTCTTACGTCGTAGAGTGGTAATCGACACGCCATTGAAAGTTCTCGACGTGTTCTTTCATGCGGCTATAAAAGTTTGCTCAATTACGCAAACACGCACCGCGGAAAACGCCATTCTCGGAATTTTGACGCTAAAGTCGCTCTAACTCGCTCAACTTGCGTCGTAGAAAGACGATCTCGAGCTTATTGAATAGCTCTCGACTCATTGATCATTCGTTTTCCCATTGGTCGAAACTCAAAAGTTTGAATTTCGTGAGTTACAGTAACTCGAAAGTGCAAAAGCGCAAAACGGCACAAACTCGCTCGTCTTGCGTCGTTGAGTCGCAATTGACACGTCAGGTGAAAGCTCTCGGCGTGCTCTTTCATGCGGCGGCAATAAATTTTCAGTAACGCAAGCACGCACCGCAGAAAACGCCATTCTCGAGATTTTGACGCTAAGGTTGCTCTTTGCAACATGCAGAAGTGCGACACGGTTTGATTGCTCGTAGTGTGCTCTTTTGTGCTCTGTCAATTGTTTGCCAAAACCTTTACAACTGTGTGTCACTTTTTTAAAAGCGTTGCTTGAAAGAGGGTGTTCTTGCTCTAAAAGCCAAATCGCGGGCGAAATCAATATTGCTATGCAATACCCTCTTGCGAAGTGGGAGCTCGTGAAGCGGAGCATGCGGGCGATGAACTCTCGCACTCTCTGCAGAAAGAACGCAACTCTTTGCTATGTCAGTCAGAATACAAACTCAACTTTTTAATACCGGAGCTTGTTTATTTCTCTCAACTATAGCAAGAACACACTGCGTCATTGAAGACAGTTCTGTGCGGCAGTGGCGCATAATGACTCTGAAAATCGGAATGGTCCACGAAGATCCACTGATTTTCCCGTGCGCGGTGAACTTGAGCCGGCTACGGCCTTCCAACGCTTGCCCAGACATTGGGCTGGCGGCGGCTATGCTGCAGAAAACGCTGGAGCTGGCCGCGCTACCGTACACCTTGGTCAATGTGGACCAGCCAGACCCTGTCAACTGGGGAACCACCATGTCAGCAGGCAACTGGACTGGCATGCTTGGTCTGCTACAGAGTGGCAAGGTGCGCTATAAATAGTAAAAAATTTTTGCCTGTGGCGTTATAAATAATGCAAATTTTCGCCCGCTACACTTTATCTGGTAAAAATTTTAGGTGGACACGTTCGCGACCGTGTTCGCAATAACAGAGGAGAGGCAGAAGAACTTCCAATACGCCTACCCTCTGGTCTCAAACAAGGATGTCTTTGTGATGAAGCGGGCCCGAGGGGCACTCGTCTCG
This sequence comes from Linhomoeus sp. GSCO2_2, assembly GCA_030248115.1. Lineage (NCBI taxonomy): Eukaryota > Metazoa > Nematoda > Chromadorea > Monhysterida > Linhomoeidae > Linhomoeus > Linhomoeus sp. GSCO2_2. The sequence continues at coordinate 14,051 of JASAMZ010010584.1, forward strand.
ACTGTGTGGCACCTCTTCACAGCGTTCAGCACGGATGTCTACATGCTGTCAATTGGTACTGCCCTGCTGCTACTGTTGTTCCAAAAGCTGGCCGCCAAAGTCGTACTCCAGAAGAAAGATAATAGTAACTGCGGTCAAGGTTTCACCACCAAGTGGGTGGCCACTGTCTTCAGCTATTTCCTCCTTATCATGACAGGCCTATACAGGGCCACACTGCTGACACAGCTGGTGGTAAGAGGGGCAGGACCACAAACATTGTCGTCAGGTGGTCGACTGCTGGAAATGATTTCTTCAAAGCAGCTCAACTACATCGAGCAATCAGTGACCCACTCTTACTTTGAGAACGTCAATCACTCAAGTCTTCCCCATTACAGGTCAACTTTGTGCTTCTTTCAATTCAACCCTTTCGAAAAACCAGCAGCACCCCCCTTTTGTAACAACACTGTCATATTTGGCTCCACTATGACTGGGTTTAAGGCTAGTGCCTTCTTGACAGCTCTGAAAGGAATAAAGGATGCAATAGAAACCATAACCAATAGTCGTTTATTCGAAAGGGTTGAATTGAAAGAAGCACAAAGTTGACCTGTAATGGGGAAGACTTGAGTGATTGACGTTCTCAAAGTAAGAGTGGGTCACTGATTGCTCGATGTAGTTGAGCTGCTTTGAAGAAATCATTTCCAGCAGTCGACCACCTGACGACAATGTTTGTGGTCCTGCCCCTCTTACCACCAGCTGTGTCAGCAGTGTGGACCTGTATAGGCCTGTCATGATAAGGAAGGAAATAGCTGAAGACAGGGGTGGCCACCCACTTGGTGGTGAAACCTTGACCGCAGTTACTATTATCTTTCTTCTAAAATTCAAAGTTGGCGGCCAGCTTTTAGGAACAACAGTAGCAGCAGGGCAGTACCAATTGACAGCATGTAGACATCCGTGCTGAACGCTGTGCAAGAGGTGGCCACACAGGTCGGAGGAGGCGAGTGGGCCTCGGGGCCCGCTTCATCACAAAGACATCCCTGTTTGAGAACCAGCAGGGTAGGCGTATTAGGAAGTTCTTCTGCCTCTCCTCTGTTATTGCGAACACGGTCGCGAACGTGTCCACCTAAAATTTTTACCAGATAAAGTGTAGCGGGCGAAAATTTGCATTATTTATAACGCCACAGGCAAAAATTTTTTTACTATTTATAGCGCACCTTGCCACCTACTGTAGCAGACAGAGCATGCAGTCCAGTTGCCTGCTGAGCATGGTGGTTCCCGTGACAGGGTCTGGCTGGTC
>JASAMZ010010585.1:0-23034 GCA_030248115.1 Linhomoeus sp. GSCO2_2
ATGCGACCCCGGGCAGAGGTCGCGGCCGGAGAGGAGGCCGGGCGCGGCGCGCACGCGGCCCGGGAAGAGGCCCAGCTCGACGAGGCCCGGGAACGGGCCGTTTCAGACGAACACCCAATGGACACCAGCACCCCTCCCCAGCCCACTGCTACGGCGACGGCCAGCGCGAACGCCGACGGCAGCAAGGAGCGGCGCGGTCGCCGCAACCGGAAGAAGCCCAGCCACCCCAACGCCAAGGGCAACAGCCAGCTCCCCAATCAGCCCCGCGGCAAGTTCCCCAAGAAGCCCACGCAGCGGCGAGCCGCCCAGCGGCGCCCCCACAGGTCCCAACAAGCCCCTGAGCAAGTCCGCCAAGCGGCGGGAGGCCAAGCGCCTGAAGAAGAAGCAGAAGCTCGAGGCCGAGCGCAAGGCCCAGTCCGCCCAGTCGAGAGAGCGTCGCCAGAAGGCCCGCAGGATCTCCGAATTCGCCCGCGACGCCATCGACGCATTGAAGCGCACCTGGTGAAGGTGCGAGGACGCACCTTGGACTAGCCCCGGAGGAGTGTGAAGAAGCGCCCCTGTCCCTCCCCTCTCTACATCCTTCTGCTGAGACGGTCCCCCTTTCCCTGTTCCACTGAGACCGTCCCTCGTTCTGGAACGCTCCCTGCTCGCCTACCCCACCTCCTGTGGCTGCCTTGGGCTGGTTCCCCTTTCCCCCTCCTGCTGCGGTCGACTTTCGAAGACTCGACGAAACGTTTGAACTTACCCGCCGCCTGAGACTAGCTCCAGTGCCGCCTTTGAAGTGTAACTAGCCTCTAGGTAAGTTGTGTGCCCCGCAGTGGTAATTCGTCCTGTCTCTGATACCTACCCACCGATAAGTAAGGCATATAAGCAGGCCTGATTCAGTGAACATCAATCTTTGTGTATCCTTGTCTTCGACTTCCACTCGCTGCCTCGCTTCTGTGTGTCTGCCGTATACTGTCTGACTCGCCCGACTTGAGAAAGCCAAAGTTCCATCCAATTGAATTGCGACCGAAAGTTAAACGAAACTGACCGTTAGGTAAATCTCGAAATAGCGAACCCGACCAAGAAAGTGGCGGTATTTTACACCACTTCGCCACATATAAGGACACTGAATCTTAGTTTCGACCACTTAGAAGGCTAGAGGAGTCCGCGGGCTACCCGACGATGTCTCAAACTCATTCCTACGACGTCAGACGACCGAGTTATTAAGCCCGAAAGCGAGCGTGATGTACGTACGAACGAACGAACGCACGCACGCACGCACGCACGCACGCACGCACGCACGCACGCACGCACGCACGCACGCACGCACGCACGCACGCACGCACGCAGAGCTCTTGATAGGGTTCGCCCGGCTGAGGCCGGGCGACAAAACCTCCAGTTCACTTTGTTTCATAACAGACTTTAGTAGGGAGGGACCATGAGGGACATACTTAGCTTTGAGAGGAAGCAATGTGAGTCCCTTCAACCGTTACCAAACGATGAAATATGGTTTGTTTGTCCCCGTATGCTAAATTTTCTTTCCCTAGCAGGTTTGGGGCCGGGTAGGGAGGAAGGGCGAAAATGCTGTCGAACCCCACTCATCCCTACGTGACGTCACAGCGGGCGGCGGATAACAAGCGCGCGCGTGTCCACTCCATCCCTCGCTCGCTGCTCTGCGCTGAGATCTCAGCACAATATTTGGCACTGCCAAGTGACACACGACGACACAGCTAGCTTGCACTGACGTACACAACACAACGTTGAGCGCGTCTACTTGCTCGCCTTCAAGCGACGTCTCGTTATGGGATTCTTCATAAGTTGGAGCTGGTCGTCTATTGCTCTCTGCCAGCGAGGTCATTTCGTCTTGTTTGCCCAATGGAAGTGGAAGATTCACTGCTGAAGTTGGCGTGGACGAAGCAGTCGTACTCATACTCATGGCCACCTCGGAAGACGAACTTGAGTGGTGACGACGTTCGTTGTGGACATTCAATTTGGTGCACAAGTCTACTGACTCTGCGCCTGAAACGTACGTCTGTCTCTCGCCGCCAAGACAACAGACCTCTGGCCATCAAAGGAAACATCTGCCACCACTCAGGCCTCCTCGCGCCTTGAAAACTCAATTGAAGTGGAAACAGCGGCCCAGAAATCTGGAGAACAGTATCCAAGAGAACAGAGCTTATTGCACTTTTCATGAACAAGGAAAGGATGTGAATCAGCGTCTCTACTGTCCAATTGCTACCACTCATACAAGTTCTTTGGTCATCGTGCTGGATATCGTGTAGGTACTTATCCTGGCTCTGCTTCAGAACGTTTGCATGGAAGCAATAGACTGCTCCTGTGTACAGAGCAGCGCAGAGCAGCGAGCGAGGGATGGAGTGGACGCGCGCACTTGTTATCGGCCGCCCGCTGTGACGTCACGTAGGGATGAGTGGGGTTAGACGGCGTTTTCGCCCTTCCTCCCTACCCGGCCCCAAACCTGCTAGGGAAAGAAAATTTAGCTCCCCGTATACTGTACCTACGTTGCGACGCACCAGTCAGCTTGGCTTGGGACATTGTCTTGTCTACGAGTCGTAAACATCTTGTTGGTTCGTCTGCACACTTTAAACATGAAGCATCTGTCACGGACGCATCACGGCCTTAGAGCCAGCGAAGTGCATCATCCAATCGTTGGTAGTCGATCCATCCATTTTGTTAGTCCTCCGAGAGCGTAGACGCAAGCACGGTAGTTCCGCTGTTTACGAGCTTGTCTATTTCGGAAGAGATTCATGTTTGATTGCAGGCCTGGGGAGGCAAAGGCATACGAGCAATAGGGCGAAACGCATACGTACGAGTGTTGGTTTAACCGATTGCCACCAAGTTCTTTCGTTGTTGGAAAAGTGTAGAGGTACAGTATCGACCGATGTTGTGCAAAGGATGCGCGGCTAACGGTGACAGAGGGTCGATAAGACTGCGAACCTCTGACTTGACCATTCGCGGCAGAACGGGCACACAGGCACATCCACTTCGATTAAGGGCGCCCACTCAACGTCTGCGAGTCAACACATCATGAGACGACAAACTTCTCCAGATCTTGTAAGAGAAGATTATTCAGGCAATACGTCCCCCCATACAAGCGCCCACGTTTGGTAGGCAGCGACTTCCACTCCACAATGATTGAGGGGTGAGCCCGCTAGCCTGCTTAGCAACCCCACCTGGTGATGAAATTACGACCGCGATATGGCAGTGCTTGCCGACGCTACCCCCCGCGTGGAAGAAGCGTCATTGGGCGCCGACAAACAATAAGGGTAGCGCTTGTGAAGCCACTCTACGGGAAAATGCGTGGAGTGACTTAGTGTAGTGGGTTTGTTGACTTCCGTTAGGTCTCTGCTCAGTTTGACGAAATGAGAAGCAAATTGACACAAATCAGCGTAAAACTTCTGCTTATGCTGGCGTTCTCTACCGTCATCAGAGCCTACGACGAAGGTAAGAAGAGACAGTGGCAGCTGTCTCACGTTCGCCAAACATCTAATAAACGTCTTTTCAGAGTACCCATACGACGGTGGATCTGAGTACGAAGGCGAGGACTACACAGAGCCACCGTCAGTATCAGGCGCAGCGGAAGAAGAGCACGACCTGCCAGAATTCACTGCGATTCCTGGGGATCGATCGACAGGAACCATTGATCCACTTGAAGGGTCAACTGCGACTCTCATCTTACCAATTGACAACTCGACTGAAACTTCCAATACATCTGGAGTTGGTGCGCCAGGTGGACTGGAAGTGCCAGAGTCAAGTGTCCCTGAAGGTTTTGGAGACGGTGCTGATTACACTGATTCACCATTTGGCAGTGAAAAACCTGACGATAGCGAAAACTACGAGGGAGAGTCTGATTACACCGACTCGCCTGAAGGGCTCATCAATGATAACAGCACAGTGGAAATGGTCACGACTGGACAGGACGATAGTGAAGACTATGACAGCGAGTCTGATTACACTGACTCGTCAGAAGGGCCCATCAATGATAATAGCGCAGTGGAAGTGGTCACGACTGGACAAGATGAAGCTGAATCAACTGAATCGTATCCTGAACTTGCCGAACCAAGCGGAGATCCCTTTGACACCAACGGTAGGCCAAATAAACTTCAATTTCAAGTGACATTAGAGTCTTTTGCAGGTACAGAGACTCATGAGACTAGTGTAGATCTCACTGAACCACCAATGCACCGTACGTGCACCACCTATGTACCAATGCACCTGACAGTGAAGTGAAGTTAGTGATGGTGGTTCCATTTCAGTGTCAACCCAGAAAACAACAACCATCTTTGCACTGACGTCAACACCAACAGTGGCACCAACCGCAACGCCAACTGTCGCACCTATTCATACCACCACAACCACAGCACCAGCGCCTTCTACCTTGACCCCAACACCAGCACCAACACTGACATCAACAGAAAGAGCAACTCCCTCACCAAGTCTTACACCAACACCGCCCCAGCCATTAACTACTACCCTGACATCAACACCAGCTTCAACTACGACTACAACTCCAACTGCACTTTTATCGCCAGAGCCAGTGTCATCTCCTACACCAGCACCTACAACAACCCAGGCACCATTATCAATCCCAACACCAGCACCTACAACCACCCTGACATCAATACCAACACCAACACCACATCAGCCAACTCTAGCCAATACTCCATCGCACACAGCAATCGTGACAACGACAACTACCCCTACTCTAGCACCATCGCCAATGCCCACACAAACTGTAACCACCACTGCAGTCTCAACATTAATACATCGCCCAACATCAACATCGCCCCTGACGCCAACACCACAAGCTACAACTACCATAACACCAACCCCAAGTCCATCATCAATGTCAACTTCAACGCCACCTATAGTGTCAGTCACCTCATCAACACCTACGCCACCATCAGCGCAAGCAACAACGCCTACGATCCTAACCTCAGCAAATGCACTGACCCCTACCCTGTCATCAGTGTCTGCCGATGAGAACAGTGACACAGTAGAAGGGCTAACTAGTGCACTTGAAAGTCCACACACTGGCGGACCAACCGAGACTCAGGGAACAGAACTACCAGAGGAACCTGAAACGAATGGTGAAGACTACACCGAGCCACCACTGGATAATGGGCCATCTGACGAAGATGACGGCTATGAAGACTACCATGACTACTCCGATGCAAATGACAACGAACCAGCCACTAGCAGTGTGGCGACAACCAGTAGCACAGTTGAATCAGCAACTAAGGCACCTGGAGAATCACAAGTTGGCGGGCCAACTGCAACTCAGGGAACAGGGCCACTGGAGGAAACTGAGACTGAGATTGTTGAAGATTACACTGCCCCACCATCGAATAATGGACCATCAGATGGTGATGAAGACTATGAAGGATACCATGACCACACTGATGCCCACGAGGGCGAACCAGGCACTATCAGCGCTACAGTGGGTGCCACTGGTGGCGCAGTTGGAGAAGCAACTAATGCACCTGAAGGACCACAGGGAGACAAATCAAGCACATCTCAGGCGAAGGCAACAGGCGAAGAATACGAAGGCTACGACGACTACACTGATGCCAATGAAGATGAACCAAGCGCTAGCATTGCCACAGTTGATGTAACCAGCGGGACAGGCGGAGGAGGAACTAGTACACCTAGAGAACCGCAAGACAGCGAATCAAGCAACTCTCAGGGAACAGGGCTAAGAGGAACAACGGAATACAACACTGAGCCGCCACAGGACAGTGGAGCGGCACACGGTGATGGAGCGTATGAAGGTTACCAGGACTACGCTGATTCCATCGGGGGTGAACAGACCATTACAAATGGCCCAGCTGTGTTACCAACTGAAGATCCTGAAGGACCACAAGATGGTGGAATGATTGAGCCAGTAGGCACACAACTACCAGAAGTTGGCACTGAGAGTGGTGCCGACAACACTGAGCCGCCACTGCATAGTGGAGCGGCAGACGTTGAGGAAGGATCTGAAGATTACCAGAACTACGCAGAGGGCAATGATGGTGAGCAAGGCACCACCAATGATCCAGTGGCAGCAGCAACTCAAGTTCCTGGACAAGCATACGATGGTGGACGAGATGACACAAATGGCACAGCAATAACAGAGGGCATTGAAACGAGTGGAGACAACACTGAGCCGCCACTGCACAGTGGAGCGGCAGACGTTGACGAAGGCTATGAAGGTTACAATGACTACGCAGATGGTAATGATGGCGAGCAAGGCGCTAGCAATGACCCAGCAGCTGCACCAACTGAAGCCCCTGGAGAAGCAGGCGATGGTGGACCAGTTGTCCCAGAGGGCACAGAGCTGCCAGAGGACGCTGGAACTGGTGAAGACAACACTGAGCCACCATCGGACAGTGGGGCGTCAGATGTTGAGCAAGGGTATGAAGGTTACCAGGTCTACGCAGAGGGCAATGACGGTGAGCAAGGCACCAGCAATGGTCCAGTGGCAGCACCAACTCAACTTCCTGGAGAAATAGGCGATGGTGGACCAGTTGTCGCAGAGGGCACAGAGCTACCAGAGGACGCTGGAACTGGTGAAGACAACACTGAGCCACCATTGGACAGTGGGTCGTCAGACGTTGACGAAGGCTATGAAGGTTACAATGACTACGCAGATGGTAATGATGGCGAGCAAGGCGCTAGCAATGGCCCTGCAGCTGCACCGACTGAAGCCACTGGAGAAGCAGGCGATGGTGGATCAGTTGTCCCAGAGGGCATAGAGCTGCCAGAGGACGCTGGAACTGGTGAAGGCAACACTGAGCCACCATCGGTCAGTGGGGCGCCAGACGTTGACGGACGCTATGAAGGTTACAATGACTACGCAGATGGCAATGATGTCGAGCAAGACGCTAGCAGTGGCCCAGCAGCTGCACCGACTGAAGCTCCTGGAGAAGCAGGCGATGGTGGATCAGTTGTCCCAGAGGGCACAGAGCTGCCAGAGGACGCTGGAACTGGTGAAGACAACACTGAGCCACCATCGGACAGTGGGGCGTCAGATGTTGACGAAGGCTATGAAGGTTACAATGACTACACAGATGGCAATGATGGCGAGCGGGGCGCTAGCAATGGCCCAGCAGCTGCACCAACTGAAGCTCCTGGAGAAGCAGGCGATGGTGGACCAGTTGTCCCAGAGGGCACAGAGCTGCCAGAGGACACGGGAACTGGTGAAGACAACACTGAGCCACCATCGGACAGTGGGGCGTCAGATGTTGACGAGGGCTATGAAGGTTACAATGACTACGCAGATGGCAATGATGACGAGCAAGGCGCTAGCAATGGCCTAGCAGCTGCACCAACTGAAGCCCCTGGAGAAGCAGGCGATGGTGGACCAGTTGTCCCAGAGGGCACAGAGCTGTCAGAGGACGCTGGAACTGGTGAAGACAACACTGAGCCACCATCGGACAGTGGGGCGTCAGATGTTGAGGAAGGGTATGAAGGTTACCAGGTCTACGCAGAGGGCAATGACGGTGAGCAAGGCACCAGCAATGGTCCAGTGGCAGCACCAACTCAACTTCCTGGAGAAGTAGGCGATGGTGGACCAGTTGTCGCAGAGGGCACAGAGCTGCCAGAGGACGCTGGAACTGGTGAAGACAACACTGAGCCACCATCGGTCAGTGGGGCGCCAGACGTTGACGAAGGCTATGAAGGTTACAATGACTACGCAGATGGTAATGATGGCGAGCAAGGCGCTAGCAATGGCCCAGCAGCTGCACCGACTGAAGCCACTGGAGAAGCAGGCGATGGTGGATCAGTTGCCCCAGAGGGCACAGAGCTGCCAGAGGACGCTGGAGCTGGTGAAGACAAGACTGAGCCACCATTGGACAGTGGGTCGTCAGACGTTGACGAAGGCTATGAAGTTTACAATGACTACGCAGATGGTAATGATGGCGAGCAAGGCGCTAGCAATGGCCCAGCAGCTGCACCGACTGAAGCCACTGGAGAAGCAGGCGATGGTGGATCAGTTGTCCCAGAGGGCACAGAGCTGCCAGAGGACGCTGGAACTGGTGAAGGCAACACTGAGCCACCATCGGTCAGTGGGGCGCCAGACGTTGACGGAGGCTACGAAGGTTACAATGACTACGCAGATGGCAATGATGTCGAGCAAGACGCTAGCAACGGCCCAGCAGCTGCACCGACTGAAGCTCCTGGAGAAGCAGGCGATGGTGGACCAGTTGTCCCAGAGGGCACAGAGCTGCCAGAGGACGCTGGAACTGGTGAAGACAACACTGAGCCACCATCGGACAGTGGGGCGTCAGATGTTGACGAAGGCTATGAAGGTTACAATGACTACGCAGATGGCAATGATGGCGAGCGGGGCGCTAGCAATGGCCCAGCAGCTGCACCAACTGAAGCTCCTGGAGAAGCAGGCGATGGTGGACCAGTTGTCCCAGAGGGCACAGAGCTGCCAGAGGACACGGGAACTGGTGAAGACAACACTGAGCCACCATCGGACAGTGGGGCGTCAGATGTTGACGAGGGCTATGAAGGTTACAATGACTACGCAGATGGCAATGATGACGAGCAAGGCGCTAGCAATGGCCTAGCAGCTGCACCAACTGAAGCTCCTGGAGAAGCAGGCGATGGTGGACCAGTTGTCCCAGAGGGCACTGAGCTGCCAGAGGATTCTGGAGCTGGTGAAGACAAGACTGAGCCACCATTGGACAGTGGGTCGTCAGACGTCGACGAAGGCTACGAAGGTTACAATGACTACGCAGATGGCAATGATGGCGAGCAAGGCGCTAGCAATGGCCCAGCAGCTGCACCAACTGAAGCTCCTGGAGAAGCAGGCGATGGTGGACCAGCTGTCCCAGAGGCCACTGAGCTGCCAGAGGACACGGGAACTGGTGAAGACAACACTGAGCCACCATCGGACAGTGGGGCGTCAGACGTTGACGAGGGCTACGAAGGTTACAATGACTACGCAGATGGCAATGATGACGAGCAAGGCGCTAGCAATGGCCTAGCAGCTGCACCAACTGAAGCTCCTGGAGAAGCAGGCGATGGTGGACCAGTTGTCCCAGAGGGCACAGAGCTGCCAGAGGACACGGGAACTGGTGAAGACAACACTGAGCCACCATCGGACAGTGGGGCGTCAGATGTTGACGAGGGCTATGAAGGTTACAATGACTACGCAGATGGCAATGATGACGAGCAAGGCGCTAGCAATGGCCTAGCAGCTGCACCAACTGAAGCTCCTGGAGAAGCAGGCGATGGTGGACCAGTTGTCCCAGAGGGCACTGAGCTGCCAGAGGATTCTGGAGCTGGTGAAGACAAGACTGAGCCACCATTGGAGAGTGGGTCGTCAGACGTTGACGAAGGCTACGAAGGTCACAATGACTACGCAGATGGCAATGATGGCGAGCAAGGCGCTAGCAATGGCCCAGCAGCTGCACCAACTGAAGCTCCTGGAGAAGCAGGCGATGGTGGATCAGTTGTCCCAGAGGGCACAGAGCTGTCAGAGGACGCTGGAACTGATGAAGACAACACTAAGCCACCATCGGACAGTGGGGCGTCAGATGTTGACGTAGGCTATGAAGGTTACAATGACTTCGCAGATGGCAATGATGGCGAGCGGGTCGCTAGCAATGGCCCAGCAGCTGCACCAACTGAAGCTCCTGGAGAAGCAGGCGATGGTGGACCAGCTGTCCCAGAGGCCACTGAGCTGCCAGAGGACACGGGAACTGGTGAAGACAACACTGAGCCACCATCGGACAGTGGGGCGTCAGATGTTGACGAGGGCTATGAAGGTTACAATGACTACGCAGATGGCAATGATGACGAGCAAGGCGCTAGCAATGGCCTAGCAGCTGCACCAACTGAAGCTCCTGGAGAAGCACGCGATGGTGGACCAGTTGTCCCAGAGGGCACTGAGCTGCCAGAGGATTCTGGAGCTGGTGAAGACAAGACTGAGCCACCATTGGACAGTGGGTCGTCAGACGTTGACGAAGGCTACGAAGGTTACAATGACTACGCAGATGGCAATGATGGCGAGCAAGGCGCTAGCAATGGCCCAGCAGCTGCACCAACTGAAGCGCCTGGAGAAGCAGGCGATGGTGGACCAGTTGTGACAGAGGGCACTGAGCTGCCAGAGGACGCTGGAAATGGTGAAGACAACACTGAGCCACCATCGGACAGTGGGGCGTCAGACGTTGACGAAGGCTATGAAGGTTATAATGACAACGCCGATGGCAATGATGGCGAGCAAGGCGCTAGCAATGGCCCAGCAGCTGCACCAACTGAAGCTCCTGGAGAAGCAGGCGATGGTGGACCAGTTGTCCCAGAGGGCACTGAGCTGCCAGAAGACACGGGAACTGGTGAAGACAACACTGAGCCACCATCGGACAGTGGGGCGTCAGATGTTGACGAGGGCTATGAAGGTTACAATGACTACGCAGATGGCAATGATGACGAGCAAGGCGCTAGCAATGGCCTAGCAGCTGCACCAACTGAAGCTCCTGGAGAGGCAGGCGATGGTGGACCAGTTGTGACAGAGGACACTGAGCTGCCAGAGGACGCTGGAAATGGTGAAGACAACACTGAGCCACCATCGGACAGTGGGGCGTCAGACGTTGATGAAGGCTATGAAGGTTATAATGACTACGCAGATGGCAATGATGGCGAGCAGGGCGCTAGCAATGGTCCAGCAACTGCACCAACTGAAGCCCCTGGTGAAGCAGGCGATGGTGGACGAATTGTCCCAGGGGGCACAGAGCTGCCAGAGGACGCTGGAACTGGTGATGACAACACTGAGCCACCATCGGACAGTGAGGCGTCAGACGTTGACGAAGCCTATGAAGGTTACAACGACTACGTAGATGGCAATGATGGTGAGCAAGGCGCTAGCAATGGCCCAGCCGCTGCACCAACTGAAGCTCCTGGAGAAGCAGACGAAGGTGGACAAGTTGTCCCAGAGGCCACTGAGCTGCCAGAGGACGCTGGAACTGGTGAAGACAACACTGAGCCACCATCGGACAGTGGGTCGTCTGACGTTGACGAAGGCTATGAAGGTTACAATGACTACGCAGATGGCAATGGTGGTGAGCAAGGCGCTAGCAATGGCCCAGCAGCTGCACCAACTGAAGCTCCTGGAGAAGCAGACGAGGGTGGACAAGTTGTCCCAGAGGGAACAGAACCACCGGAGAGTGCTGACAGTCGTGGAGGCGGCACAGACCCATCTGATGCAAACACCAGCAATGGCATTCTATTCACAACTACAAAGCACGGAATCAGTAAGACGTCTGCCCTTTATGCTGTGTTTCTGTCTCTGTTCCACCTCATATCTGTACTGTACCTGCATTAGAATACGAATTTTCTGATGTATCGTTCAGGTCATAGCCCCGCGAAGAGGTCGGTCAACCCATTAGAAGAGCAAAGCAGTCTGTGCGATTGCGACTTTGGATTTCTGCAAGATTACCGCTGTTTTGAAGTTTCGACCAATGCCGTTGACAGCTTGGACGCAGGGAACGAATTGTGCTTGTCCAAAGGGGGCGTTCTGGCTGGGGAAGTAATGGCTGAACTGAAGCTGAAACTCAGCAGCCTAATGCCAGAGGTACTCTGCATAATATGATGCTGAAACAAAATAACCGGTGAACAAACGATCCTGTTGCAGGGGGAGAGCAAAGTTCTCACTGGGCTCGTTATCAATGAGGAGAAGGCACTGGTGCCGGTCTGCCCTATAGCGAAGGCGCAGGTTAGCCATTCTAACGACGAATGATCGTCATATTGTACATTTGGACGCTTGCAGGACGGCTGGAAGTGTATCTTCTATGAGAAGGAAGGAGAGGTCAACGTCCGAGAAGTGGCTGGAGACTGCGCTGACTTCAGCATGCCTGCACTGTGCATGAAATGTATGGATTCACATCGTGCACATCTTTCAGCCCATTTGACTTGATTACCTTCAGCGTTCAACAAGCCAGATGACTACTGTGGTGTCCAGTTTCCCTGCGGCCAGAAGATTCTCTCGACTTCTCCATTGTTGACATCCACTGAGAAAAGCTCCGAACTTCAGAGTCCAACAACTGTCTCATCATCACCACAGGAGTCGCATAGTGCGGCTCAGGCGCACCAAACGATGCTGTGCAGCTGTGACTCAGGCCTGGTCATTGGCAACAGATGCTATGAGCTGGTGCCAACAACTGTGACGAACTTGGACGAAGGCAACGAAGTGTGCGTTGAAAGAGGCGGCATTCTCGCCAGCGTGGTCGACGTGGACCTGAAGGAGGAGATGAATGATCTCTTCCCAGAGGTTTGTGGTTCAACACCTACAGTATGAAGAAAAGACAGCACTCTTTCCAGGACTCTTCCCAAAGGGTACTCACAGGAGACGTTTTCGATAAGCAAGGCGAGATCCTGGCAGTTTGTCCCGATATGCAGACAGAGGTACGACTGAAGAAATTGCTCTCGTAGAGAGGAGCTAATGATCCACATATTACAGAGCGACTGGATGTGCACCTTCGTTGATGGTTCTGGAGAGATTGTTGATGACTGCTCAGGCTTCCAAGCGCTCGTCTTCTGCATGAGATGTGAGTCGCCTAGTGCTAAGCGGTTTCATTGCCAAGTCCAGTTTTCTTGGAAGGCGCTTTGTCTTTCAGCGTTTGGCACACCTGACGAAACCTGCAAAGTGCAGGACCCTTGCATTTTGACTTGGCCTACCACGCAAGAGAAAGATGAGCAAGTATCGGCAATGACATTGACACCACAGCTCACCACTGAGGGGGACTCACAGTCTACAGGCACCCCAAGTGTCAGTTCCGGAAGGCCGCAACCAACAGTGGCACCAAACAACACCAAAGAGAAGAAACCATCATCTACAGTGGCACCAAGCAGTACGACTGAGACGCTACAGCCAACAGTGGCTCACAGCGCAACTGAGGAAGCACAGACTACGGTTGCACCAAGCAGCACCACTGAGAAACAATCACCTCCACTATCCACAACTGAGAAATCACCGCCTACAGTGACATCGAGCAGTGCCACTGAAAATCCACACCCTACAGTGCCACGTGGCAGCACCATGGAAGAACCGCAACCTACAGTGGCACAAAGCAGCACTGACAAACCACAACCTACAGTTGCATCTGATGGCACAACTGAGGAACCACAACCTACAGTGGCACCAAGCAGCACTACTGAGAAACCGCAACCTACAGTTGCACCTGATGGCGCAGCTGAGGAACCACAACCTACAGTGGCACCAAGCAGCGCAGCTGAGAACCCACAACCTACAGTTGCACCTGATGGCACAACTGAAGAACCACACCCTACAGTGGCACCAAGCAGCGCAACTGAGAACCCACAACCTACAGTTGCACCTGATGGCACAACTGAAGAACCACAACCTACAGTGGCACCAAGCAGCGCAACTGAGAACCCACAACCTACAGTTGCACTTGAGGGCACAACTGAGGAACCACAACCTACAGTGCCACCAAGCAGCGCAACTGAGAACCCACAACCTACAGTTGCACCAAGTAGCACCCCTGAGAAACCACTACCTACAGTGGCACCAAGCAGCACCATTGAGATACCACAACATACAGTTGCACCTGACAGCACCACTGAGGAACCACAACCTACAGAGGCACCAAACAGCACAACTGAGAAATTACCGGCACCAAGCACCACCACAACTGACAAGCCGCGACCTACAGTTGCGCCTGATGACACAACTGAGGAACCACAACCTACAGTGGCACCAAGCAGCACAACTGGCAAGCCACCACCTACAGTGGCACCAAGCAGTACAACTGAGAAACCACAACCTACAGCAGCACCAACCAGCACCACTGAGAAATTACCAACTATCTTGGCCACAAGCACCACTGAGAAACCACGTCCCACAGTGGTAGCAAGCAGCACCACTGATGTACCACAGCCTACAGCAGCCCGGAGCAACACCGTTGAGAAATCACCACCAACAGTGGCTCCTGACGGCACCACTGATATCAAACCACCAGATACAGCTACTTCAAGGCGAACAACTGAGAAACCACTACTGACAGCCACCACAGCTGATCCTCTGATGAAGTCGCAATCCACTGTGCTCCCAAGCTCTGCTGGCGATCAAGCACGTTCTACAGTGGAACAGCCCCAAGACAATACAGACACTAATGTGGGCAATACTGCCACTTTCCAAGAAGAGCCGACTTCCACGTCCACAGCCTCAAACCCAACTGAGGAATACCAGGAATGTTGGAGCAGTTTGGTAAGCAAATCTCACGTGTGGGCTCAAGAGGAAGGCATGAATTCTCCGTTCTGCAATTGTGATCACGACAGCTCAGATCTGGTGGTGCAACTACTTGGTGGATGCAAAGGTGACTATGGCATAAAATATCTGTCATGTTATACTCCATACACACTTCGCATTCATTCAGAAGAGAAGTCCGACCGACATTTCACAGTCGTGACAACTCAGTTGTGCGACAAGTTTCCTATCGAGTTCACTAACGAGCTAACCGATATTCAATCCACGGTATACGATCAGATGGCGCAGATTGTTCTCTACCAGGTGAGCGCATGCAAATGATGTCGTTGAAAACACGAATTTCTGCACGTCTGTGTTTCGCATAATTTTCAGCTTCACAACTTGCGCTTCTCTAACGGAGAACGGTTGAGCGACCACTACTCCTTCTGCATCTCAAAGGTTCCTATGAGAAAGGGTTCTGTGGACACCGACGTTGTCGTCACTGCAGCCGACAACACCACTGAAAAGACTGTGGAAAAGACGTTGAACGACCTGCAAATAGCCGTGAGCAATTCTGGAACTAGCGAAACCAGCCAGACAATCCAAGGTTGTTTTGTTCTAGGCAACATATTACCTACATATCCCTCCTTTCAATTTCCTTTATTTCCCGATCATTGCAGACAGAGACGAGTGTTCATCGTCTCTGCACAACTGCACCAATGGTCTGATTTGCGAGAACACCATTGGTTCTTTCGTTTGCACGTCTCCAACTGGCAGCGGCCAAACCACAACGCCAACTGCAGCTGCTGCAGAGTCGACAACAACGAAAGCGGAGGAAGGTATTCAATTCGAATGGTTTCATGCCTTGGCAACTAGTCGCCGCATACTAAAAGACTAACAAAAGTCAACTGATTGATCCAGACACAGTCTGTCAGAAAGTCAGTGGCATCAGCGTGTTTGGGCTCTTCTGCATTCCATGGTGGCTGCTCCTGCTGCTCCTTGGCTTAATAGCTGTTCTGATCCTTCTGTGCTGCCTTCGCTACTGGTACATGGCCTATCCACTGAACTGGTGAGGAACAAGGACCAGTTTGCTTGCATTGCATAGAATGAAACACTCTTGTACAACCGTATTCAGCTTTGAAAGGACCTCATATGAAGAAAAGGTCGTTCAAACTGAGGAAACTGGAGAGGAGTTCCCAACTGGCTCAGTCATTCTGGCCATTCCTTCGGAGCTGGGAGACGAGACGCTTCCAAGGCCGCTCTTTGAGGACCATGGGCCTGGTTGGAAAGGATTAATCAGTACAACACTAGTGTAAGAAGTAGGATAAACCATCTAATGACGTTTCAGAGACGCCTCCAATCACCAAAGAGGAGGTCTACGGCGTCAGTGACTCAGTGGAGCCGGCCCCAATGCACGCTGAGGCCCATGAAGAGGTGGTGAACCTTTCTGATACCTTCACAATGGAGCAGCCCTCGCCTCTGTTGGAGGTGCTGGGCAATGGGAGGAGGCACAGCGTGGCCACCATTGTGATCGAAGAGGAAGGTTGTGGTTAGCGGGATTTTGTCTTCAATTAAACTGAACCTCAAGCAACGATGTATACTGATGTGAACTTCAGCGATGGATTCGCCTGAATCTGCAACAGGCTCCCCAGACACAGACAGCTCTCCTCCAGATGAGAACAAGGCCGAAAGTACGCACTATTTGTTTCGCAATATTTCCCTTGTTTGACAAGCGAATTTGCTATTTTCAGACGGCCTTCTAGCCGTTCCCGGTAGTCCTCCACCGTCGCCGCAGGAACCAGACCCTGATGGTGTTTCTGTTGCTGGGTCAATCTCTATTGGTTGGTTGAATGCCACTGAATACGTTTCTAAAGAGGCATGCTGTCATACACATCTGCATTTCAGTTGTGCCCCCTCTGACGCCCAGGAAGCGCCACAAATCCAAGTCTAAAGGTCGCTCCAAGAGCCCCAGAGGCGTGCCCATGGGGCCACAAAGCGAACCCATGCTTTTCCTGCCAGAGGTCCAATCAAAACCCAGCAAATCCTCCTCTAAGCCAAAGAAGAAGCGTTCCCGCAGTCTCACCGACGTCCCATCCACACCTGGCATGCCTCTAGCTCCAAATCCAAGCAGTAGAAGTCGCAAGGTCAGCGTCACCTTCTCAAGGTCTACAGTGGTGCCAGGGGTCCAGTCAACCAGAGGGAAGAAAATGGCGGTGATGAGGGGCTTTGTCATCAAGCCGTCCAAAGTTGGAGCGGCCCCGCAGAGAGTCGTGGGACCAAAGGACCCAAAGTGGGTTTTGGACCACTGGGATTGATAGCTTCTATTACAGTGGCTTGTCGCAGTGTGACAGTGGGATCATGAGAGTGCCGTTACTTCACAAGTTTCTCCTCCACGAGACTCTATTATTTTATAGGGCACACACTCATGCAAATTCTAGGTATACTGTACCGTAGGTACAATACAAATCATGCAAATATGTCTGAGGATCAAAATGCCAAATTTTCAGAAAATGCGCGCGCGGCCCCCCTCCAATGTGGCGGCCGTGGGCGCAGAAACGAGAGGTGTTCAGTCCCAGCCACTTCCTAGACGATTGAATTCTCCGACTTCTGTGATAATAAGCATTGTCCGTATCTTTGTCTCTTCTGTGTCTGCGGGTAGATTGCTTCTTCTGGTCAAAGCTGGTCGTGCGATTGTGCCACATGCACTTTACCGGTACGGCTTCTGTTCTGTGCGAGTCCTAGTACATTGTAACTTCATGCGATATGAGTGCCTTTATCGTCCATGATGGCTGTGCTTCAGTGCTTCATTGATGTTTCTGTGATACACACCTACAAATTTACACTCTTGTAGATTCAGGTCGCTTTTGGAGAAGTAGAATTATCGTTGCGAATTCCAGCGGCGAAACATACTTGTTAGTTGTCAGTTGCGTTACTTCGCACCTCGCAGTTAGGCTGTCCACTGCAAAACACTTCACGGCTAGCAGCGAGATTCAGCATTCAAAAGCCACAGCACAGTAGAACTCGCATACGGCATTTCTGCGCCGCCGCCCCACTTCACCCAGAAGTGCGTCCATCTTCTCGGCAGCGGAGGGCGCCACACCCACTCGAGACTCAAGAGCTCACCCCCCCCCCCCCCACAGAAGCTTTGTGCCCCCCCCCCCCCCCCCCTAAACACAAGGAAAGTCGTGCGCGTTTGCAGAATGCGAGAGTTGAACTTCTCAGGCGCTCCCCTGCCGCACTTCTGTCTTCCAAGACTCGTTCTATCGAAGTCGGCCGCCGCTCTAGCCGAGAAAAATTCCTGCCCTTCCCACTTCGTCTCTTCGGACGGCCGGTTCTACCACTTCAGAATGGCCTCCGCCGTTTCGAACGGTGCGCAGCGCTCCGTTCGCTTCGAAGGAACGAAATCGATGAGTAATAGCGGTTTTGGCGGCCACGAGGTGGAGCAATTTGCAGAGCAAGCCATGAGTCAAGGATTGGACGCTACGACGGTGGAGTATCGATCGCCTCTGCTCAGGTGGCAGCAGAGGAGAGGTGGGGAGAAGATGGTTTGTACGTGCTGCATTAGAGCATGCATGTTTACCTGGTGAAAACGTAATCTTTCGCTTATGTTACGGTATATCACGACGATAGCCTACTTCACGGCAGGTTGACCAATATGAAACTTAAACTAGTTTCAGTTCCAGTTTCGGTTACAAACAGTTAATTAAAACCGGAACTTTACCCTGATTCCTGGTGCTACAGGTTTCGCTGACGCTGGAAACAGTCCTGAATACGATTCCAATACCTGGCCGTCACCAGAGTTGCGTCGTTGTCATCCCAGAATAGCAACTCAATAGCCCATTAATCGCCGTTACATTCTGTCATGGAGGAATTTTCACTACCAGATCTGTTGAAGGAATTCTTTCCTGGAAGGAAAATTCCTCCGAGATTATCCAAATTGCCTTGGAGGAATTTTTTGTGATTAGAGTTACATTAAACCTTGGAGGAATTTAATATGCCTGGTATGTCACTTGGGAGGGTAAATTTCTTCCTCCGAG
Source organism: Linhomoeus sp. GSCO2_2 (assembly GCA_030248115.1). NCBI lineage: Eukaryota > Metazoa > Nematoda > Chromadorea > Monhysterida > Linhomoeidae > Linhomoeus > Linhomoeus sp. GSCO2_2. The sequence continues at coordinate 18,241 of JASAMZ010010585.1, forward strand.
ATTTCCTCAAATGGCGTTAAACAATGTTCCACCAAGAATTTGTGACACTGCAGCTGCAGTTGAACAAGAATGACACACAAGGACAATGACACCTAATAGTGCATTGGCAAAGGCAATTCTGATCATTTTAGTGCAACGAAGTGTCGCATCATTTTGTTAACTTCTTCTACATGTAATTGAAGCACTCAAGCAGGCAGCCCAACACATCTGCAACACAAATGCATCATTTGTAATGTTTTATTATGTAAATATGATCAAAACACCAATAAGCAACTTCATTATAATTGATACTAGCGGCCGAGGCGCGCGCCTTCGGCGCGCACGGAGAAAAGCCCTGCGCGGGCTCGCTTCGCTCGCCCGCTCCAGGCTTTTCGTCTCGCTCGGCGCTGCGCGCCTCGCTCGACAGCCGCCGCCTAACCTCTCATTTCCTTCACTGTGTGACAATATCCGCTTGGTTCGATTCCCGTTCTTGGAAGAAACTTTTATAGATGCAAAAGCTATCATTTACGGAATTTTTGCGCAATGTGCTAAAGTCTGTGAAGTTGCACACTTGCTGCCCTATCATGCTGTCATATTGCCTGCCATGCTCCACTGTCTATAGCAAAATTGAAAAATTTGAATTTTCTCACTTACAGTATGCCGATGCGCGGCGTGGCTAGGCGTGCATAGTTGCACATTGCCTACCCTTCGCAACTGGCATACCATCCACTTAGCCCGCCTTTCCAAGCGCGCTCCACGGTCGTCTGAGAAATTCAAAAATTTGAGTTTTCTTGCCTACAGTATGCTTTCCCACATAACGGACCAGTTTCGGCACATCTGTGGGCCGGCCCAAGGGTAGCGCCCCATAGGCCGGGCTGGCCTACGGGCCCAGTCGGGCGGGACGATTGGAGGAAACGGAATCACACACAACCGGCGATTAAGGGGAGGAATGTTATTCGATTAGAATGCAATTGAATCTATACCAATACAAATTGATCTTGGGTAGGTATTTTGCACTACAATCTCAGAAAATGGCATAGAAGGTGACGACGACAACGACAACGATGGTGACGACGACGATGGCGACGACGATGACGACAACGACGACGACGGTGGCAGCGACCACTTTTTACGAACCTGTCATCGACACCAGTGTTCCTGCATACACACTGTTTCCAGTTGTTTCACGAGGCGTCACATATGGAGGTTGAGAAGCTATTGTAAGTAGATACTGTTCTTTCAGTTTCTGATACTGTGACAGAGGTGAAAGAAACATGTTTTCTTCAAGGAATATGGCGTCACTGCACAGTCAGACACAGTGGAGCAGTACATTTTATCATGCATCACAATATATCACAATCGCACTCAATAATTCCCCCGAGATTTCCCACAAGGTTACGAATGTAAAAGATCCTCCAAGTGGTAGGCTAGAGTTACAGTTACAATAGTGAAAAATACCTCCAAGTGTCAAGTATAAAAATTGTACCAAGTAACGCTGCGTTACAATCTAATCTTGGGAAGATTATTTTGCAACTCTGATGTAACGTAACCTGAAAATAAAGTTCCTCCAACATTTTTAAAAAAATTCCTCCAAGGTTTCTGTGGGAAAAATCTTGCGCAGGTTTTTGTTTAACGCATGTCTATTTCCTCCAAGGTAGAACGGTAACTCTAAAAATGGAGCGTTACGGCCAGAACTGGCCGTAACGGCGATTAATGGGATAGTTGACACAAACAATTCCTAGGTCGCATGTTTGTTGCTCCGTTCAGATGTCGCAGTCATAAACCCAGAAGTCGCCTTGTTTTGTTGTGCCTTTCCGCGGCCGCGGCGCGCGGCCAAAAAATCTCAAATCCCCTCCTACCCCCGATCCAAGCCGCCCTGTATTATTTATAGAGAGACCTACCCCTCCCGTTTCACCGTTGGCCATTTTTCGCGAGGCGCCGATTTCGCGCGGCCTCCACCTCTTATGTGCGACAGCTGGCGGAGCCGTATACCTCCTCTCCCCCTCTAACACCCTATACGTACAGGGCGGGACTAAAATTTGTGGCGCATAGAGTGACCCCCCCCCCCCCCCCCCCACCCAAATAAGCGCACCTGTCGCGCGTGAGAGCCCTCTATATGTACGGCTGTGGTGTCCATAGAGGGAAGGTGGGCTGACTGACGATATTATAGGCGTTGTGGTGAGTATCGCTCGACGAATTGGAATTTTTATTGAAATTGAATTGAAATGGTTGTCTAAACTAAAATTGTTGTCAAAATTGCAATGGTTGTCAGCAGTCTCCCGAATTCATTCAGACTAACGAAATTCGTTTCGAATACGGTAGACTGTATGTATCCTCGAAAGCCAGTGTATCATTTCAATGGAATTCTGAAGAGCTATGCTAACTCTGCAAAACGACCCTTTGCCCGTTGGCTTCACTCTCAAGTGGCGTCGTCTGCGTCAGCAGAGCAGAGCCGTTCTTACGTACCTACGCAGCCATGCCATTTCTCAGCAGAGCCAACCTTCCACCTCTCGACTATTTCCGGATGATCTTGGGATTATTTCCGACGCTGCAATAGTCACAACAGCCGCTGTGTAGTGCGGGCGCCTTTACTCTAGTTTCTTTCGTCTGTAATTTTCGCGGGGGCGGGGGGGGGAACACTTGGCTCCCCTCCCCGCGCCCCATACTTTAGTCAGAAATACACGCTACATGACAAATAGTTGTTTGCTGGTGCGAAGGGTCACTCTTTCCGCTCCGCTCCACCCCCTCTTTGTGGTCACAATATAGGCAGTTTCTTCTTACTTCCCTTTGCCTGGCCTTTTCTAGTTCTGTCACTCAAAGCTCTCTGAAACAATTTATCAAAGTCGAAATGCTATTTCTTGTCGTGGAAATAGTCACTCAATGATGTACTATGGCTACTGTTATGGCAGCGGCTTTATAGGAGGGGAGAACGCTTTCTGCAACGTTCGGTTTAGCGTGCACAGGTTGCAGCAAGGACAGTTCCAAGGTACACTAAATGATGCATTAATTTCACATACTTTCACATACTTGAACATGCCAAAATCAAATTTGCCTGGATGTGTCGCTGCAGTGTAGCAATCTCACACGATTGTGGTTCGCCCTTGGGTTAGATGCGTTTCCTTTCTTTCTGGCACCGCTGTCTGTGCGAAGTGCAACAAAAGCCCCACCCCCCCCCACCACCACCACCACCACCGACAATGTCAACAAACGTCTTTGCGCCCTCTCTACACCCCAGTGTTTCGTTGCAATGCATCGCTCGTCATAAAATCGTCAGATTTTGGCATTCTATTATAGCCGTACTGTCAGCTTGTGTTCAAAGGCAAAACCCGGCCATTGTTGAACGAGGTTGTAAACCGCGCGCTAACGCCAGGTCGTACCACCCTGTGATATGGAATAGGATGGTGGGAGAGCCAGGCTAACTCGGCTTTCCATTGTGGATACTACAGTTGGCAATATCCCAAAATTTTTTTGTATTTTGTATATGTATACTATATATACAATCGACATTTTTTGTATTTTGTATTTTGTATATATACAAAAATATATACAAAGTTTTTCTTTGTATATGCTTTGTATATTGTATATTTTTCTACCGTACTTCAAACCATAAAATTCCTTACAAAATGACATGTCATGACCCCAGTATGATTTATACATGAAGGTTTGGGGTCGTCCCAAAGCTTTACTGTATCATTAGGTCTTTTAGAAGTCAGTGTGTCTTTGTACAGTTCTTGGTACAACACAGTCCTGACAACCAGTACCCCCTATATCACACTCCAGTAACCGCAATCTTTGAGAATTGTCATGGATACAGTATGAAATTACGGTAGAAATATACAAAATACAAAGTTTGTATATTTGCCATGTTTTGTATATGTATATGTATATTTCAAAAACTTTGTATTTTGTATATGTGTATGTATATATACAAAAAAATATACAAAAAAATATACAAAAAATATACAAAACCACTTTGTATATGAAAATATTGCCAACTGTAGTGGATACTACAACCCTGTTATTAGACCACACCTGTCTAGCTCCTTATATGTGCGGTATCTCGTGCGCTGCTTAGCGGACTAAGCGGCCGCTAAGTAAACCTGACCTGCTATACTCTGGCATAGCCGTAACAGTGCGCTAAGCGTCAATCCCCCTAGCCTTCCAATTCGTGTCACAATTCTCCGGAAATCGCCACTTTGGCCAATGTTCAATTCATGGGCAATAATTTCAGGCCCCCAAGTATACCACTACTGGCCTTCGGGGCATAGAACCGGCGTCGCCACTGCTTCACCCAAGTTGAAAGAACATTGGGAGAAGGCTACTGTAGAATCGGCGCGTCAGCGCCACTTGGCCAGAGCCAGGGAGCTACAGAGGCCCACCGGCAGACGTCGCTTCAAGCGCTGGTGGTCCGCGGACGCTCTGTCGTCCTCCATTATAGCAGTGAGAGAGGGAGAAAAGTTGAATGGGGAGGGGGAGATGACGACGACGGCCCACAGGTACCCGGTCTACGCGACGGACAGCAATCGAGGGAATGCGGGGAGTGAGAAGTGGTGAGGGGTGACCATAGGAACTGAATGCTGTTTAGTTTCAATATACTGACGCTGAAACTGTATTGAAACTAAAATGGCCAGTCATATTTGAACTGAACCTGAAACTCAGAGTAGCCCTCAGAGCCACTCACACATCTGAACAGAACTCAGTCGCCAGTCAGCGGCGCTCAGCAACCGCATAGTGCAGCATCTCTCAGCCGCACTCACCCACGCACCACTAGCTAGAACAACTCATCCAACACTCGACTGCCACTCAGAACTCATA
>JASAMZ010010586.1:0-10000 GCA_030248115.1 Linhomoeus sp. GSCO2_2
ACAGACACAAAGTATAGGTTGAACTTTTTACACACACAGCTTGTTTTCGCCCGCTCTCAGGCGGGCGACACCATACGAGAGCTCGGCGTGCGTGCGTGCGTGCGTGCGTGCGTACGTACGTGCGTACGTAACGCTCTCAGATCTCGGCGTTGGAAAGTCGTAGAGCGGAGATCTTGGGCTCTACAGATAGGTCTCGACTCACTGATCATTCCGCTAAGAGGTCTTGAAATTCAAAAGTTTGAATTGCGCGCGCTACAGTAACCCGAAGGTCAAAACGCAAAACGGCTCTAGGTCGCTCGTCTTACGTCGTAGAGCGGCAATCGACACGTCATGTGAAAGCTCTCGACGTGCTCTTTCATGCGGCCGCAATAAATTTTTCAATAGCGCAAGCACGCACCTCAGAAAACGCCATTCTCGAGATTCTAGCACCAAGATCGCTCTTTGCTACATGCAGAGGTGCGACACGGTTTGATTGCTTATAGTGCGCTCTTCTGTGCTCTGTCAAGTTTTTGTCACTTTTTGAAAGCGTTGCTTGAAAACGGGTGTTCTTGCTCTAAAAGCCAAATCGCGGGCGAAATCAATATTGCTATGCAATACTCTCTTGCGAAGCGGGGCTCATTAAGCGGAGCATGCGGGCGATGAACTCTCGCACTCTCTGCAGAAAGAACGCAACTCTTTGCAATGTCAGTCTGAACACAAACTCAACTTTTTAATACCGGAGCTTGTTTCCAATTTTTTCGCTCGGCCTCAGCCGAGCGAACCCTATCAAGAGCTTGGCGTGCGTGCGTGCGTACGTACGTGCGTACGTACGTGCGTGCGTGCATACGTACGTGCGTACGTACGTGCGTGCGTGCGTACGTACGTGCGTACGTACGTGCGTGCGTGCGTACGTCACGCTCGCTTCGGGCTTAATAACTCGCTCGTCCGACGTCGTAGGATGGAGTTTGAGACATCGTCGGGTAGCCTGCGGACTTCTCTCGCCATCTGAGTATTCAAAACTGAAATAAGTTTTCAAACTCGCGCGCTACAGTATCCCAAAGTGGGGTCCATTTTAAGACAAAAGTTGACCGAAGCTAGTCAAATCGCATATCAAAGTGAAGCGCTCGAGCTCCTGAGCACGAATCCGACAACAAAAAGTTCCAAAAGTTTAAACAGAGAGCTACAGTAACCAAAACGCGCCGAAAACTGGAAGCGACACGCTTGCTTCGGGCTTAATAACTCGCTTGTCTGACGTCGCTGGGTTGAGTTCGACACATCGACAGGTAGCCCTCGGACTACTCTCACCATCTGAGTGTTCAAAACTGGAATAAATTTTCAAACTCGCGCGCTACAGTATCCCAAAGTGGGGTCCATTTTAAGACAAAAGTTTACCGAAGCTAGTCAAATCGCATATCAACGTAAAGCGCTCGAGCTCCTGAGCACGAATCCGACAACAAAAGGTTTCAAAAGTTTAAACAGAGAGCTACAGTAACCAAAACGCGTCGAAAACTGAAAAGGACACGCTTGCTTCGGGCTTAATAACTCGCTTGTCTGACTTGCGTTCGACACATCGACGGGTAGCCCTCGGACTACTCTCGCGAACTGTGACGTCGAAATAATAACAAGTTTTAAAAATTGCGCGCTACAGTATCCCGAAGTAATGTCCGCGAAAAGTCAAAACTTCATCGAACCTAGTCGAATTGCATATCAAAATGAACCGCTCGACCTCCTGAGCAAGAATCCGACAACAAAAAGTTTCAAAAGGTCAATGAGAGGGCTACAGTAACCAAAACGCGATGAAAACTGCCGACTTTGGTTTGTTATATCTCGGCACTCGTGCGTTGCAGAGGAGCGATCTTGACATCGCTGAAGAGCTCACTGCAAGCCAGCATCAAATCATGCTCACAATTAACCTGTAGTTTTGCGTTAGATTCCAGTGTTTTTTTTTAAATTTAGTCTAAAAAGATGATTTTCTTGGTGTAAAGAATTAAACCCGAGCGATACCAATGTTGCGTAGCAAGACCACTCCAAAAAGTGTAGTCGCGAGGAGAGTCAAAGACGCTGCACGAAACCGGAAAGGGCCTTGCTACAATCTCAGCAAAAAGTCAAAGCTCAAAATCACTCCGCTTTTTAAAAGAGACTTGTTGCAAGGCAGAAGTTGAATGTTGAGTCAAAGTTAGGTTAAAGTATAATCTAGTGTGATGAATCAAAAGAATTCCACGCGAAAGGCAAGGGCAACTTAGGCAACTTTAGGGTAAATTATTCTTAAATCATGCGCGAATTTGTTTCCTAATGCCTGTGGATGGGGGGGGGGGGGGGGGGGGGGGGGGGTACAACATCCGAATTCGTACAGCACTACAATGTTCTTCGAGAAGTGGGCGTGCACACAACTCAGTGGTCATGCTTGGTGGGGGTTGGACGTTGTAACGGCCGCGGCACACTCCGTTCGGGCGCAGTACTTTGAACACAACTATGTATGTATTTCATATTCTCATCGCGGCATCTTCTTGCTTTTGACGCCGCAAAGGGGTCAGGGAAGCCTCTCAGCATTTGGCGCAGGAGACGCGGCACGTCTTGCTCATGAATTTCGGAAGTGAGTGACAGAAGCCGAGGACAGCCCAGCGACCACAGCTCGTCTCCAGGTCTCGGCATAGTGGGTCTGAAAGGGACACGCGAATTCGTCGACTTTGCAAAATCGAAATTGAATCTCTCTTCGTCGAAGTTGGGAGGATAGGCGTGTTCCCATTTCCACCGATTTTAATGTTGAAGTAGCTCAAACTCGGCTTAGGCTTAGTCTTAGGGTCAGTCTGAAACTATGACTCAGGCTGAGGCTTAGGCTGAGGTTGTGGCTTTGGCATCACGCTTCAGTCTATCCAGCACCTCCTATCATCCACCTCACATGCTTAGGGGAATATTCTTCGTCATATACTAAGCAAAGATTGTGATTGTACATATGCGCACACAAAATAAAGGCATTGTTGGAATTGCGAGTTAGAGAACCAACTTGTGAGAATATGGGAGAAACTATGAAACGTTCGTACCCCAAGAAGCGATGGACGTTGCCCCCTTGAAGTGACTCGACAGCGCCAACGAACACTCTTCCGGCACTGGAAGATTGATGCACCAAAGTTGTAACACAATATCTTTACCGCATAATGTAGAGGCCGCAGAGACGGTTGAGCGCACCACGCACATTTCATACACCGGAGAAAGGTCCTTCCCTTGTCAGGGTCAATTTTAACGGTGCACGCCTCCTGGGGAAATCTGCACTTGGGGACGCAATTGGAGGGTAGCACGACCACAGAGGTTTCTGCGCCTCTCAGCATCTCCTTGCCTGCAATAGATTCCAGGGTGCCCAACGGAAATTTGACTAGGTACCTAGTATGACTTTCCGTTGCACTTACAATAAGTTGTGGGTAAAACTGAAACTGAATCGAAACTATCGCTGCTAAAACTTCTTGCTGAAACCAAAACTGAAATTCACATTTTAGATTAAGTTGTTTCATGGTGAAATAGCGTTGCATATCTGCATATCCGCAATATTACCAGCAAATTTTATTGCTGAGGGAAACGTTTGATCATACTTAGCCCAAAATTATTGAATTACCTAATCTCTAAAGAAATTAGGCTTATTAGATCTCCGAACTATCAACACCCAAGCCTGCCAATATCAATATGCGTAGTGTGACATTCTGGACTTTGAACAACTGAAACTCAGTTGCGAGAGAGATCTTGAAACTCAATTACTGAAAATCAGACCCGGAAGTGGCGCAACTTAAACTAAGCCAGAGTCTGTAGCTCGGTCAGCATCGTAATTTAGGCGGGAACTGAAACTAAACGAGCTTTGATTGGCCACCTCAGCCCCTTACAGGAAGGCAGTTTGTGAATGGCGTCAAAGACGTCGTCCTGAGTTGGCTGGGACCAAGCTTCTTGCATTTCGAGAGGCACCGAAGCTACGGCTGTGGCTGTTGACGACCCATTGAAGTATCCTCGCAGAGCGGCTGAATTCGCCAAATAAGCCAATGCGCCAAAACTCGTCAAATGGTAAGACTGTACTATACCAACGGTTGCGTTATAATGATCGGCTAGAGCGGCTGAGCAGTCCTTCGACACTGAACTGAAGTGTGTAATCTCCATGGAGCGACTTATCGTCTTCAATTGCCGTACCCCTAAGTCTAACATTCAGTACTCATTCCATTGCAACAATAGCACGAACACAATTACGTGCTGCAAACAAGGGCTTTCAAAACAAGTATTTGCGATACTACCGAAGCACAACAACCACAACTGCCACTCACGATTGAAGCAGCGGAAGTCGTCCCGGTCGTCAAGGACGCAGGCCTGCCTTGGCCAGTCGCAGTCGGGCGAGTCGCATAGCGGCAAAGGGGCAGGAAAGGAGGTCAGTGAAAATAGTGCCGCGCCTGAGACCTTTAGAATTCATTCTGGTTTGACAGAAGCGGCTATTTTGCCGCGTCACATTCCGACGTTTCAAATTCCGAAATCGGACAGAGCATAGGGCGTGCATACTTACAGTACCTACACAAATAAACCGCTGAAGTTTCGCTGCTTCGAGAAGGGTTAAAGTAATGGCAATAATGGTTTTGTTGTTGTGATAACACTCACATTGTTCCAAGGTTGTGAGTGGCATTGTGTTCCAAGCATCTGGAGCGTCGCTTGCTTCATAGCCCGACAGAAGCATCAACAATGCCAATGCAATAGTCAGAGCCTTTGGCTTCATGACTGGAATTTGCAATTACATGTAGTTTGTTCCGAATTCTTGTTATTACTAGTTCTTGCGTTTCTGCGTTGCTACAACTATGTACCTACATGTAGGTACTCGCGCCGAGCGTTGCGACTTCGCCAAAACAAAACCAGTTCTTACGACGAAGCCTCATACACTAGGCTTGCGTGTGCGCATTGCATGTTTGTCTGTTGCACTGATGAAGACTTGCCGGCAACCCGAACCCGTTGCCAGGTTGAGGGCATCGGTACAACTGCCGTGGAAGCAACAAGTTCACACATTTTCTTCACATGGACACAAGCCTTTCCGCACGCCCTGCCTGCACGCACCGAGTTGTCGCAATCTGAGGTCACGCAACCTGGCGTAGTCGCCGCAATTTGACATAGGTGACGTCGAATCCGAATCGGAAATCACAAGATAGACGAATCGCACTTCCCAAACGGAATCGAAAGCGAATGACAGTCGAAAAGGAGTCAATGGATTCGTTAACACTTCTTGCAGGAGGCTTTACAGTGGTCGTTCATGTAAGTGGGATTGGACTTGCAATGGCCGCGCCACTCCCAATATGGACACTTCTCATCGTCATCTTTGCAGGCTGGAATGGGTTTAAGACGCTTGACGACGACGACGACGACGACGACGGCGGCGGCGGCGGCGGCGGCGGCGACGACGACGGCGGCGGCGGCGGCTGCGGCGACGGCGGCGACGGCGACGACGACGACGACGACGACGACGACGACGACGACGACGACGACGACGACGGCGACGACGACGACGACGACGACGACGACGACGACGGCGGCGGCGACGACGACGGCGGCGGCGGCGGCTGCGGCGACGGCGACGGCGACGACGACGACGACAACGACGACGACGACCACGGCGACGACGACGACGACGACGACGGCGACGACGACGACGGCGACGACGACGACGACGACGACGACGACGACGACGACGACGACGACGACGACGACGACGACGACGACGACGACGACGACGACGACGACGACGACGACGACGACGACGACAACAACAACAACAACAAAAAACAAAGCGCTACCGTCCGTGTAGACGAGTCCTGCGATTGATGCGTAGGTGGCGCCACAGCTGTTGCAACTCTTCTGGCATTTCAGCTTCATGAAGAACGGGTTCTTCGCGCACTCCGTTATCTTCATCCAGAAGTCGCAGCTGAATCATTTAGCAGTCAAAAGATATGTGTAGCAGCAAGGTTTAAACTGACAATCAAACTCACTATTTGGCGTCGTTCTCGCAGCTTCCTTCCACTACCTCGTGAGACGCGTCCACAGTAGGATAGACTCGTTTCGTCGCGTGGGGCGCCTTGGTCATTTCTTTAGTTTGGTAGGTTGGAGGCACGGTGCCTTTCGGCACCCCTTTCGTCTTGTGGAGGCTGGGCGCTCCAATGACGTTGTGAGGGTATCGCGGTGGCGCTGTGGCCTTCGGTTGCACCACGTGTGGCCGCGTGGGCGCAAGAGTGGCCACCACTGCGGGTTTCGGCGTGTCGCGCACAGCTAATGAAATCAACCAGTTAATTTTGGAATTGGCGGGTTACAGTAACCCAAAACTTACACACCAGGCTTGGCGAGTTTGGCTAACGCGGGGCAGTTCTCCTCGTCAGCGTTGACGGTCACCTTGCACGATTCGTAGTTCTCGGCTGAAAGAGTCGGTGCGTAATTATCTCTTTTAGATGTCATCGAAAAGGCGCAACGCGCACCCCTGCAGCGGTAAGTGCCGCACGAATGCTGGCAGACGGGCCGCATGAACTTGGCGTTGGAGTCGCAGGCCCCCTGCAGGGCCCAGGCGCAGCACCAGCTGTGCCAGTCGCGGGCTGCCAAGTGCAAGAATGAGATGTAAATAGCGGACACAGACACCAATCCCTATAATCGCGCACCTTTCCCCGCCATTGGACGCTTTGTGGTAACGTTTGGTTTCTTGGTCGTCACAGGAGCTTTCGTTGTGGGTCCTGGGGGCGTTGTAACGTCGACTGGCTCTGGAGTCTCCGTGAACTCAGTTGGCGGCTCGGTAGGGGGTTAGGTGGGGGGCTCGATGGGGGGCTCGGTGGGGGGCTCAGTGGGGGGCTCGATGGGGGGCTCAGTAGGAGGGTCAGTAGGGAGGTCTGTTGGCTCTGTCGGTGGCTCTGTCTCTGGCTCCTCTGAAAAGTCGGTTAATTGTTTCTTTGGTGTGAACTTTGGTCTTCTTTCCCAAGCTTTGATTTCTTCAAAATCTGTGTATTTCTAGAACTGATCTAGTATCGAAAATTCATGGAACTTTTGGTGGAAATGTGCAGACATCTTGCGATCTATAGTCACAACAACCCACAAAGGCAAATTTCCTATCCATTTGAAACACTCCGATTACCAAATTTGCATAGAACGCAACGGAACGCGCCTGAGAACGCAAACGCGTATTGACAACGCAACAGGGCGTTATTTCCGGACGGGTCTGTACATATGTACTTGAATGTACCTACAGCATACCTGGAGTCACTGGGGCGCCACCACTCAGGGCCGCTTCGCATTCGGCAGACACTGAAATCTTTGCAGTGCAAGCTGTTGAGAAATTCAAACGGTTGATTGCGCAACCGGTCAATTCAACTCACAGTCGAAGCAGGTGAATTCGCCTTCGGAGTCGAAGGCGCAACTTTGTTTCGGCCAGTTGCATTTGGGGTCGCAGTCAGAGTGCACGGACGGCTGGATGTCACTCGTCTCGGGGAAGAGTCTACTGCCTGAATATCCTTTGTAAGACATTTCTTTCGGACATGGTCTTGCGAACTCGTTTGATCAGTAAGGTGTTGTCGTGAGGTCGCGCTGGCACGTCGTGATCGCACAGAACCAATAGAAGCGCTAAGTTAGATTGGGCTGTGCATCTGTGTCTCACTAATTTTGTTAGCGACAATCACACTGCTGTATGGCAAGCAACTTCAAGGTACAATGTAGGCACAACACTTCACTAGTTTGCGTTGTGTGACATTTGTACACTTGTCTTTTGAGTTGCTGAAAGGTTGCTGTACCACATGTACATATTATGCAGGTCACTCACAGGCCGGCAGAGCATAGAGACGGTCGAGATCCTCCTCTTCTTCCTCCGATTGAGCGCTTGCCGATGGGGCGCAAATTAAAAGTACAGCCCCCAAAACCAACGGCGCAATAATTTTGAAGCGTTTCAATCTCATGATGGCAGTGATTTCTGCTGTAGTTCCTTGGCACTGCTAGTCTACATGGAGGCTCACACGTTGATTGAGTGAGCAACGCGGACGTCTCACTAACAATTGTCGGCGGCGCCGCGATCGGAAAATTAGCCGTCTCTAGTTTTCCGCGCGCGTTGTAATCGAGCGCAGTGAGTAGTATTGCGCAAAACAGCCGAAAAGCGAGCCCCAACCGGAGTGTAATGTCGTGCGTAGTGTGAGCGTTTGACACGCGCCGCTGGCTGCGCGACTCGTTTGCGAAGAGACGTCACACAACATAAAACGACGGTATAACTCAGCAACTCAACTCGACTTCGATGCAAGGTTTTATTCAAGTCAACAGGCGGCTATGTAGTCAATGGAAATCGAAACGAGTCTTAGGTCTAGAGAGTGAAAGGGCGACGTTGACCAAGCCGACAGAAAGGAAAGATAAGTCACAACTAGTGATGGCAATTTCCAAAATTTGGAAACTGGGTAAGTACAGGTAAGTATACCCAGTTTTCGGCAAAACTGGGTAAGTACAGGTAAATTTACCCAGTTTTCGGTGAAACTGGGTAAGTACGGCCGAATAAACTGGGTAAACTGGGTAAGTAAGATGGAAAATTTTGAAACAATAGCGCTTCTGATTTAGCGCATCAATGGATCAAAATACTGCACCAACAGACTTCTGGTGCAATTGTGACGAAATGGTCAATATTCGCTGGTATTAGTTGCCTAGTATGGGACCACAAAATGCATGAAGGCTACCCCCACAGAGGTACTGTGAACTGTGAACCATCTCTCCCGAGATCAGACCAACATAGGTCTAGCAGAATGCAGACCAGAGTGGCCCTGATTTCGCTCTAAAATCAAACATTTTCCACTTCATAGTATTGCTATCTCTTTGGATGAGGCACATATTCAACGCCAAAGTCTATGCGCATTCGCTGACATCTACACTAAACAGCGGCTAGATAACGTTTTGTGCTGGTCACTGCATGTTACATTAGACAACGACCGCCTCATAAATGGATAATAGGCAAATTTGTCAGTGGTAGGATTGCAAAATACGGTTTACCCAGTTTCTTACCCAGTTTATTAACTGGGTAAAAACTGGGTAAGTAAAACTGGGCACCCAGTTTTCTAGCCGAAACTGCTTAGGTACGCAGCAAAACAACTGGGTAAAAGTAAAACTGGGTAAAACTGGGTACGCTGAAACGAAACTGGGTAAATAAAAACTGGGTATACCCAGTTAAAATAAACTGGGTAAAACTGGGTAAGTACTTACCCAGTTTTCGGTTGCCATCACTAGTCACAACTAGGAACGAAAGCCACAGACTGCTACGGGGTGCTCTGAAGGCTTGTGTACTGTTGCGTCGAATTCTGGCCAGTCACGGCGGGTAGCAACAATTCGCGGAACGGACTTTTTCCGGCTGCTTTAGCGCATCCGCATCCTACGTACCTACTGCGAATGGTTACTCGTACAGACGACCGTGGAAACTCGAAAATACAGGATGGGTTACGTAGGTCGGCTTGGATTTGAATCAAACTAGATCTTGATGGGCAGATGCTGATGCTGTAGCCACGGGACGTGTATTGATTATGATAGCTATGTATACCTACCGTAAATCCTCCAATAAGCGCCCCCCCCCCCCCCTCGAACAAGCGCCCCACCCCCTCCAAAAAGCGCCCCCCCCCCCCCTAGAGCGAGGTTGAAAAAATAAGCGCGTCGAGAGTTATCCAACAAACTCAAGATGGTCTCTCTACGACGCACGCTGAGCGAGGTAGAGCGATTTCTGTGTTAAAAACGCGGGAAAATCGCTTTTCGTGGTGCGTTTTTGCGTAATTAAGAAAATTTTAATGCCAAATGAAAGAGCGCGTCGAGACCTTTTAGTCGACCTATCGCACGCCACACTACGACGTAAGACGAGCGAGTTAGAGCCGTTTTATGTTTTCAACCTTTGGGTTACTGTAACTTGCGAAATTCAAACTTTTGAATTTGGCAACCTCCTAGCGGAATTACCAGTGAGTCGAGACTTATCCATGGAGCCCAAGATCGCCTTCCTATGACTTTCCAACGTCGAGATATGACAATT
>JASAMZ010010586.1:15000-16457 GCA_030248115.1 Linhomoeus sp. GSCO2_2
CCTCCCCTCCAACGACAGAGAAGCCCACCACTAAGAAAGCCGTCAAGGGCGCGCGTGACTACAACAGCCGTTGCTGCGAGTGGGCCCGTGGAGGTATTCTGCCCCAGGCTGGATTAATCCTTCATGCGCCCCGTCTGCCAGAAGTCCTGCGGCACCTTCCGATGCAAGGCCGAGAAGGCCCACGGCTGCGTTGTGAAGGTCTCTCTCGACCACTGCTGAGTGTTGGAGTACGGTAGCTAGCTTGTGACGGATGTTGGCACTACTAGCAGAAAAGTACGAGGGTTGCCTAGCGCGTGCGGCACACAGCTTTTAAATCGTTGTCCCATCGTTGGTGTCTCGTCGAATTTTGCCGTAGTTTTGCCAAAAGAGTTTTGCTTGCCCAACCCTGTATTTTGAGTCGTCCATCGTCGTCGGTACGAGTATGAAGCTGGTACATAGGTACCTACAGTAGTCTGAATGAAGTCAGTTCCATGAATTGCTGCTGTTGTGATTCCCACAAGTCGACATCACAGTACACAAAGTCTTCAGAACACCCTGTAGATCTTAAACGTGTCTTTCGCTCTCTGTCCGTTTCACCAATTTCGCTCATGCTGCTTACTCCAACTGCCATGACTGTGAGGAGAGAGAGAAGAGGGAAAGCAGGACAAAGGGGGGGGGGAGGTCTCACGTTACTGAAGGTAAGAACTGGCTCACCTTGAAATTACGGTAGCTCGATGGATTCAAACGTTCAAATTCTTGTGGTACGAAACAACAATTATCAGTGGCGACGATGTTGGCTTGCCCACGTGGCTTGAAAAAATGTTAGTCAGAATATCGGCAAAGACAAGGCTCTTTCAAGTCCGGTCTTAACACCTTCGATGAACTCTGTGACATGTCACTGCGCTGGGTTATCCGTTAGAGCTGGCCTATCTAAGGTCCTTTCTGACTTTCTTCCTCCTTCTCTGATGGTCAATTGAAGATGCCCTAGTGCTGTACTCGGACTACAGCGCAATAAAGACTTCGTGAGAAGACGCAACGAAGGCAGGAGGAACAAACGAACTTAGCGTCATTCATAGTCTCGAGCCAGACCCCTCCAGAGAAGAGTTGGCATCGCGCTCTCCACTTCGCAGCCTGCTGTTCGCCAATCTTAGACGTGGGCAATGATTATGGATTGATTTGGGCAAGTGCTGCTCACAGAAGTTTCGATTTAGGGATACTTCTACGGGAAATTCCGCTCATAGGCTGGTTTATTATTAGAAAAGGTTGTCGGTTCTGTCTGTGCGCCACGCCAAGTCATACCTGTGTACGTGTAACATACCTATGTGTAATACCGTTATGTTGTTGCAGATAGAATCTATCGAATACTCTATATTATAAAATGCTCGCCGCGATGGGATGTAGAATGCGAGGCCAAAGTCTCTCTAAGTCTAAATTTGAGGCATCACTGAACAATACGTAATCTGAACGAAGTACAAAAA
>JASAMZ010010587.1:0-5000 GCA_030248115.1 Linhomoeus sp. GSCO2_2
CTGCTGCTGCTGCTGCTGCTGCTGCTGCTGCTGCTGCTGCTGCTGCTGCTGCTGCTGCTGCTGCTGCTGCTGCTGCTGCTGCTGCTGCCGCCGCCGCCGCCGCCGCCGCCGCCGCCGCCGCCGCCGCCGCCGCCGCCGCCGCCGCCGCCGCCGCCGCCGCCGCCGCCGCCGCCGCCGCCGCCGCCGCCGCCGCCGCCGCCGCCGCCGCCGCCGCCGCCGCCGCCGCCGCCGCCGCCGCCGCCGCCGCCGCCGCCGCCGCCGCCGCCGCCGCCGCCGCCGCCGCCGCCGCCGCCGCCGCCGCTGCTGCCGCCGCTGCTGCTGCTGCTGCCGCCGCCGCCGCCGCCGCCGGCCTGCCGCCGCCGCCCCCCCCCCCTGCCTGCCTGCCTGCCTGCTGCTGCTGCTGCCGCCGCCGCTGCTGCTGCTGCTGCCGCCTGCCTGCCTGCCTGCTGCTGCTGCCGCTGCCGCCGCCGCCGCCGCCGCCGCCGCCGCCGCCGCCGCCGCCGCCGCCGCCGCCGCCGCCGCCGCCGCCGCCGCCGCCGCCGCCGCCGCCGCCGCCGCCGCCGCCGCCGCCGCCGCCGCCGCCGCCGCCGCCGCCGCCGCCGCCGCCGCCGCCGCCGCCGCCGCCGCCGCCGCCGCCGCCGCCGCCGCCGCCGCCGCCGCCGCCGCCGCCGCCGCCGCCGCCGCCGCCGCCGCCGCCGCCGCCGCCGCCGCCGCCGCTGCCGCCGCCGCCGCCGCCGCCGCCGCCGCCGCCGCCGCCGCCGCCGCCGCCGCCGCCGCCGCCGCCGCCGCCGCCGCCGCCGCCGCCGCCGCCGCCGCCGCCGCCGCCGCCGCCGCCGCCGCCGCCGCCGCCGCCGCCGCCGCCGCCGCCGCCGCCGCCGCCGCCGCCGCCGCCGCCGCCGCCGCCGCCGCCGCCGCCGTCGTCGTCGTCGTCGTCGTCGTCGTCGTCGTCGTCGTCGTCGTCGTCGTCGTCGTCGTCGTCGTCGTCGTCGTCGTCGTCGTCGTCGTCGTCGTCGTCGTCGTCGTCGTCGTCGTCGTCGTCGTCGTCGTCGTCGTCGTCGTCGTCGTCGTCGTCGTCGTCGTCGTCGTCGTCGTCGTCGTCGTCGTCGTCGTCGTCGTCGTCGTCGTCGTCGTCGTCGTCGTCGTCGTCGTCGTCGTCGTCTATAACAACTTTGACAGGTAGTTTGCCGACTTCACCGTAAGCTAGGCTGGATCCGGCCATCACCATCACCCAGGTGACCAAGTAAACGGCCGTGACGATGGCCAGCGTTGTGAAGATCCCCTTCTTGCGCGAGTTTTTTCGCCGCGCCTCAGCGCGGCGAGGTGTATATATACGGATGACAATGTGTGTGTGTGTGTGTGTCTGTCTGTCTGTCTGTCTGTGTTTCCGTCGCACCGAAGTAAAGTCAGTGACATATGTGGTCAAGTAGAGTCGATGTCGCTGAGTACGGATCCGATGTCCGTTTCTGTTGCTAATTTCGCATTTTCGAGATATTCGCAATTAAAATTCGAAAATGTCGAAAATCGACTTTTTCGTCTGATGCGCTAGCCGCGAAAATTCTTCAGAAATGGAAGGAGCAAGGACCGCGGATAATTTGTAACACAAAAGAAATTTTTTGCAAATGTGGAATTTAACAGAAATACGCAATTATTTGTCAAACGAGGTGTATATATACGGATGACAATGTGTGTGTGTGTGTGTGTCTGTCTGTCTGTCTGTCTGTGTTTCCGTCGCACCGAAGTAAAGTCAGTGACATATGTGGTCAAGTAGAGTCGATGTCGCTGAGTACGGATCCGATGTCCGTTTCTGTTGCTAATTTCGCATTTTCGAGATATTCGCAATTAAAATTCGAAAATGTCGAAAATCGACTTTTTCGTCTGATGCGCTAGCCGCGAAAATTCTTCAGAAATGGAAGGAGCAAGGACCGCGGATAATTTGTAACACAAAAGAAATTTTTTGCAAATGTGGAATTTAACAGAAATACGCAATTATTTGTCAAAATTGCATTAATTGACTAAAATACAACGTCATTTATTGACGAATGTGAATGCAGAAATGGAAAGGTCGTATGCCAATAAGGATTTATGACATAGTTTTGCAGTTTTTAAAAATTGCAATTTTGAGATATTTTCAATCGAAATATGAAAATGTCGAAAATCGACTTTTTCACCTGATGATATAGCGGCGAAATTTCTTCAGAAATGGAAAGAGTACAGACTGTGGATAATCTGTAATGGAAGAGAAATTTTTTGCAAATACGGAATTTAATAGAAATACGTGATTATTTTTCAAAATTCCATAAATCAACAAAATGGAACGTCGTTTTTTGACGAATTTGAACGCAGAAATGGTAAGGCCGTATGCCAACAAGAATTTGTGACATAGTTTTACAGTTTTAATAAATTCGAATTTCGAGATATTTGGAATTAAAATTTAAAAAAATGTCAAAATCATGATTATCGTCTGATGGCCCGAACAGCTGTTTATTGATGAATGTGCACTCGGAAACAGAAATGCGTACGCTGAACACAGGAATTCGCTCGCACCAAACTTTTGGCAAGTTTTTTTGTTGGATGTGACGTTTTCACACAGGTAGGAAACATCAGATAAACGGCGTCGTATCATGCCGATAACATATAGCGAACGCGGCGATATCACTGAGCTTCAGATCAGCTGTACAGACAACCGTATCGTGGGGATAGCTGCACTTGGCATTAAGGTACACATTCTCAAGACACTTTCTCCAGATGCGGCTAACGATGTGTACAGAGTTCACTATGCTGTCCACAAAAATTTGACAGACACAAAGTATAGGTTGAACTTTTTACACACACAGCTTGTTTAGGCTTCTGTCTTGTACCGTCTTCCACGTCAGCCCGTACACCACAACCACGGCAATATTTTTGAACAACATTGCCGACTGAAATACGTATCTCGCCACTGGATCGTTCATGAGAGCAATCGCGGTGCAGATGGGGACGGCTGAATTTCAAGTTGTATATTGTGTACCTACATGTGTAGGTGTGCCATGCTACCATAGATGTGTCAGCTTTGTACTCACTAACTGTAGGTTTATATCAAAACCAGTATACTGCTTATACATTTAAGCGAGCAGCAGCAAGCTAGACTGCACACACACATCTACAGTACATCATCTGCAAAACCCACTGAGCTCGTTCCAGTTCCTCGAAGCGACGGAAACAACAACGAGAGCAACGTACGTCGCCCAAACAATGTAGTGGGCGGTTAGATAGGGCCCGTAGTTCCACATTCTGTACTGATGAGGCCACCGAATGGCCAGGAATCGATCTATCCCTAATAGCAGAATTCCGAACGCAGATCCGGCGCCGGAGAACAAACCTGATTAACCTGCTGTTCTTCAGGTGGACTTGTGCGGATCTAATGGCATCCGTGCGGTTCTTCGGTACGGCCGCTAGAGAAGAGCTACAGCGGAGATCGACACATCAGCAGATTCCCCAGACGATTACATGAAGATCGAGCTTTGTTGCGCGAAGATCCGTTGCGTATTTCGGAAGTTACGCGCGATTTCCCGGTTGAAAAGATCCGCAAAATGTAAAATACGCATCGGCGCAATGCGAGTTTTCTGATTTTGACGAAATTACCACACGTGATAGAGCACGAAAAGACGCATCCAACGCAGGTTACCGCATGCCGCTACGATGCACCGTTCACGAGTTATGGCATGCCAAAGTTTGCGCTGCTTATTCATCCCTATGACCCCTATGTTGAAGTAGGACAAGTAGGACAATCTTTAGGCCATAACTCGTGAACGGTGCATGGTAGCGGCATGCGGTAACTTGCGTTGGATGCGTCTTTTCGAGCTCTATCACGTGTTGCAATTTCGTCAAAATCGCAAAACTCTCATTGCGCCGATGCGTATTTTACATTTTGCTGATCTTTTTAACCGAGAAATCGCGCGTAACTTCCGAAATACGCAACGGATCTTCGCGCAACAAAGCTCGATCTTCATGAAATCGTCTGGGGAATCTGCTGATGTGTCGATCTCCGCTGTAGCTCATCTCTAGCGGCCGTACCGAAGAACCGCACGGATGCCATTAGATCCACACAGGTCCACCTGAAGAACAGCAGGTTAACAACGCCTATGCAGGTAGCTTTTCGAAATGTTCAATCACGCAAAACTGAACAACGCAATGTGCAAAACAATTGCAGTGCCGCAGAGCACGTCACCTATCGCGTGAATGAGCAGGCAGGTCGACCGCTTCACATTGTAGACCCCGAGCAGAAGCGGAAATCGGACGCTTCCAATGATATAGGCGAAGGTCAGGCCGAAATCCGACACGGCCAGGGTGAATATTAACCAGCCGCATTTCCCTCTGAGCCGCTTGTTTCTTCTGAAGGGCAAAAGGCTTGCTTTCGGCATTGATTGAAGATTCAGACGCAATTTACATATTGCTAAGTACTTCGCTTCAGTGCGCTCACAATATTGCGGCGACGATCAGCGCGTTGCCGACGAGCGCCACCGCCACGAAAGGGACATTGAAGGCAGCCTTCAGGTTGAGAATGAACTGCAGCGACCCTGTCGAATCGTCCGTTTGGTTCCTGAGACGTTCCATTCTATCGTAGTTATGTAGCTACCCGCGCTTGTCGAACCTTCGTTGTCGATGGGAAGTTGAAAAGAATTGAGAATTGACAAGGCCGGCTTGACTCGTTAGCATCGGCGGTGAACTGTCATTTACACATCGCTATAATAGGGCCCCTAACGTCAGCTCTGCGCGAGACCTCGCCACCATTGCTAATGAGGGCCTTCGTCTCACTTTGAAGTGGACGGACCAAGCCGACGCGACGCTAGAGGTGCGGCCCAAGCGTCACGAATGAACGGGTTTTATTCCCTCTGCCGGCTCAACAGAATGGAAGTTGTGGTTTGTTCTCCAAAATCTTTGGCTGACTGACAACATGACAACATGACAAGACTACCTAATAAAGAAAATTTTGTTTTGGAGAGGCGGAACTAACGTGCATA